>JASDQU010422003.1:0-10190 GCA_032191745.1 Picea mariana
GCAAAAGTGACTTTTGTGTGTGAGTGAAAAGTGTACCAAATTTTAGTTATTTAGATGTCACCTTGCAGCATGTGGACATCGCTTGGTCCTTTACAAGAGTTTGATTACCTAAATCAACTAGATGTCATTGGTACAACCTTGCGGAATTTTAAAAGCCCTAGGAAACTAGCATGTGAACATTGTGGTCCGTTACTATCCTTTAACTCCCTATGTGTGAGTTAATCTAGAAAAAGCATGAAACTACCCTAGATTGAACATGTGGGCATGTGTGGGCTTGTTACAAACTTTTAAACTCTCCTAGTTTTTTGATCTAAGAAAGCAGAAATTCAAACACTATTCTATCTTTGTTGACATGTGGGCATGTGTGGGCCCATTACAAGAATGTGTTTGAAATAATGAAACTAAGAGGGGTCTCGAAAGAGCCGTTGTCCTCTCCTAAAAGTTTTGAAATTTTTGTTAAAGGGATATGAGATCGTTTTCGCAATCTTTTTCTGATTCTCAAGATCGCTTAATAGCGTGAGAGAAGAGCATACTCAAGATTGTTACTTGCAACTTCTAGTCCCGCATGTGAGTTTAGATGTGATTACAATTTGATGTTCCACTTAGATTATAAATCAAAGCAAGCCATCCACGTGGCAAAAAGCAAATAAGGGAAAATGATTTTTATCCACCTAAGTGCCTANCTGTGGGGTGGAATACCCGCGCGCTTGTGATAATTTACCGAGAAATAAACTCCAGATGTATTTCTCTCGATTCTCTTGTGAATCGACTGGCTCGCAGGTCGGCGGAGGCCGGTTTGTGTCCCTGCAAGTTAATAAAACAAAAAGGAAAGCGAATTAAACCCAATTGAGGGAGGATTTGATACCTAAATCCCCAGTGGAGTCGCCAGTCTGTTCGCAGTCAAATGGTCACTAGGTGAGCAAATGGAGAGCGCTTGCATACCCTGTTGGGTCCGGCAGGGCAGAAGAGCTGTGGAGCAGAGGGTTAAAGAAAACAAAACTAACTACAATCTAACATCAACTGAAAAACAAATAAAACTGTAAAATAAATAACCAACATCAAACACAAGACACAGGGGTCACCAATGGTTTCAGGCTGGTGTATTAATGAAACCAAAGCACGCTGAAGGAAGAGACCAGAGGTTCCTTCTCCCCCCAACGAAAGGCTCTTTGGGGCCCTCAACACAATGCTTTCCTTACAAATGAGATGAACTGTGCACAGCAGTGAAAGAACTCTGGGTGATGCAGCTGATGGGTTGTTATCAAAGGAGGAGCCCTTAACCATCTGAACAGCATAACAGTGCTTAGAATTCCTTGCCAAAATAGTGTATCCTCACGGCTTTTTATAGCATTTCTTCAGGCGGTCACGTAACCTTCTTCAAGTGTGAACATGGACCCGTTTAGGGTTTACTTAGGTCATTAACTCACCGATTTTGCCAAGCCGGCTCTGATTTAAGAGTCAAATCAACTTGGGAGCCGGTTCGTAGGCGGTTGGGAAGCCGAACTATTCAATTAATGCGCCGTATTAGCAGATGCACGGGTTTTTGTGTGGACAGATGCGCGTCGGGCGCGCATGCACGCATAACACATTTTTGTCCTGTGCATGCGCGCGCGCGCCACACTGCTGTACGACGCCCTTCAATTTTAGTTAGTTTGTATAGTTTTTGACCCTTCTGGAATGCTGTGGAACTAATTCAGTGCCATGAATGACTTCATTGCTGTTTTGATGATGCAGAGTTCTTGTCGCCATGTGTAGACAAAATTTCAGTGATAACAGCTACAATTGCTTCTTCACTTCATTTGCCTCTAGAAAATATTGTCTATACAACTCAATATTCAACAATGGGGAGTCTGACAACAATTGTATTTCATGCTCCACTTCTCTCTTGGGTGGTATCCCTTTAGGCTCTTGGAACACTCCTTTGTATTTCTGTAGCAACTCCAACTTTTTTTCTTCTCTTTAGTACACCCCTCCAGGTATGCCTTCACTCTCATTGACTCATCATCAGAATTATTTTCTCTTAAGAAAAGTAAAACATATTTCTTACTAGAAATAATCAACTTCTTGGCTTAATTGGCACTTACCAGTGAGATATTTGACTTTCCTTTATGTGCATTGATGATGTAGGACTTCCCATCCTTGATCAGTCAGTATTGGTTGACTCTTCGCATGAATATTTCATCCCTCATATACATGTAAGGGATTCCAAACACTAATCCACATACATCAAGGGGTACTACATCCAATTCCACTTCATCAATAAAATCAACACTTATAGAAAATTTAATCTTACACTATTTCGTTACATTTATCTCTACATCCTTGTTTACCCAACCCAATGGATAGGGGTGTTGTAACAGATTTTGGAAATTTCTCTACTCAGTGTCTTCATCCCAAATGTGTTTGAGGATCACATCAAACTTATTTCCAAATTATCTCTAACTTGCATCAGATAGTTGAAGGCCTTGTAGGGCCTTTTGGGAGGTGTTAGCGATAATTCTTGTCTTGGGATCGAGATCATTTGGGTCTGCGAGTTACACGAGAAGCACCCGAGCGCAGCATGGAGAAATATTTTTTTACGGCTTCCAATCAAGTGAGTGGGCGAAGTTATGTCGTCAACAGTCGGGATCCATGCATAGAGCAGATAAACGATCGACGGGCAATCGCGGTTAGTAGAGTTGCTCTAGGATTAGCGCAATGGATAGTGCTTATGTAATGCCGAGAAGATATCAGTCATCCATCTGAAGTGGACACGTGGTGCGCGATTAGGATCCTCGCCTCCTCGCCCCTCGCAACTTTTAAGATCGAGGACCAACTCTCCCCAGTCGCGAGTCGCGAAGTGCCGAGGGCGTCTAGAGCCTGGGCCCACATCATTGCCGAGAAGATTTCAGCCGTCCATCTAAAGCGGACACGTGGTGCGCGATTAGTCTCCTTGCCTCCTCGCCCCTCGCAACTTTTAAGATCGAGGACCAACTCTCCCCAGCCGTGAGTCGCGAAGTGCTGAGGGTGTCCAGAGCCTGGGCCCACAGCATTGCCGAGAAGATCTCAGTCGTCCATCTAAAGAGGGACACGTGGTGTGCGATTAGGCTCCTCGCCTCCTCGCCCCTTGCAACTTCAATCAACAAAGATTAACTCTTTCCATTCACGAATTCCGAAAGTGCTTTGGGAATAAGCACAGGGTCACAACCTGTGGTCATTTGGGGGTGATAGAAAGAGCTGCGCAAAGGGACGAAGCGCTGGGTTTAGCTACAGAAGGGATCACTGTGTTCTCCAGGTTCTAGTTCAACTTGGTCTCAATCCTAGTACCTGCTCTGAGTGTATGAAGAAGAGAGAGGGTGGTTGAAACCTCGCCTCACTCATTAATTGCAGGGGATGGAGGGTCTGGAAAACCGTCTGCCCGTGGAAGTCCTGTGTATCGATTTTCTCAAAAGAGCCATGCCCGAGTCCTCGACTAGCCGAAGGAGGCTTACACACGCTAGCTCGACACTTAATGGCTCAGCTACTCCCCTTGACGGAGCCACACGCAGTTAAGGTGGCGTCTGTCATAAGCGCACGATCGTCCAGTCTGCATGTGCAAACTGTTAGAAGACATGCAGACGTAATGTTATTGATGCAGTATCTCGTTTTCGCTGCAGTGTTTGGTTGTGAGTATATGTAGGCGTTTTCTCCATTTTTGAAGGGATCGATGGTTGAGATGAGCTCCCGATTGTAACATTTTAATGAAGCACTGTTACTCTGGTTATGTATAGACTTCTGAGACTTCTTGCCTCATGAATGCCAGTTTCTCTTACATCTTTGTATACTGTGTTAGAACAGCTCGGAATTGGAGGATCCAGTCTAGTTGTAGTTGTTATAGGATGATGTTGTAATGGATCACTGTAATAGTTACATTGTCTCTAATCAGTCCTTGTGATTTTTCTTAACACTGAGTGACTTGGAATTGGAGGATCCAGTCAAGTCCCCTTTCAGTTTCTTGAGACCCTGAACCAAGAGGATCTTGCATTCAGAGTCTTTCTTCTGCACGCAGCTGAAAGCCTGTTGCCCAAAGCTATTTGTTCACTTTTCCTACCAAGTCTTCCACCTCTTCACCCTTTAATCAACCCGCTGGCTGAAGTTAGGATTCCAGACCTCCTTTGTTCTTTACGAACCAGATACAGTCCCTGAGTTAGGGTGATATCTCCTCGAGCCTTTATCTCCATTTGATCATTCCATTAAAAACAAATTGTGACATTAAACTGATGGGTGTCAGGCTCTGCTCCTGCAAGCAATCTAGGAGTGACTTCCGACGCTAACAGGAGGAAAGTTTGTGTTCTGGGGTCTCTCACTGGTTCAAGAGCCAGAAGGTGTTGTGACAGTTGCAAGCAATTTTGAAGTCTCTTATGCTGCAAATCGACAAATCTCTCTTTCGAAAGTTCAACACGATGATGTCCCTGTTTTTGGAATTAAGAAAAGTTTCAAATGGTTGTCGAGACCTTAAGAGATTTTGTATGCGTGCTATTTTTTTGTGTTGAAAATATCGACGTTCTTCAGCAAACGATGATGCAGAATTGAATAAGCCTCCAAACGTATATGAAAATTTTAAAGTAAGTAGTACGAATGCAAAGCATAATTGCAAGTACCAAACCTAAGTAATTTCATTGAAGATAATATTTCAGAGATGGAGATTTTATTAAATAAGCTCCGAGAAATGCAAGGTGGAAAATTCGCTAATTATGCACTTGGTATTCCTTCTCATGTAAGAGGTGTGGATTTTGTTTTCATTCTTATACAATATCATGGTCTTTGACTATATATATTATCTAGCATAGGTCCTTTATATCAAGAACCTTTGTCCTAATGTAAAAGAAACAAACATAGCAGCTTTATATATTTGATTCCAAAGTCCTGGAAAGAAGTTACTCTTCCATCTCATACCGCATGGTCGAATGGAGGACATGTCTTCCAATATTAGTTTATTATTATCCTCATTGCATGGGATTATTTTAATGGACAATGTGTTGGTCGGATTGTTATTTGTTTGTATGGCAAGGTCGTACCCAAATTAATGGAAATCCATGTGAGCCTCGCAAGGAAGAGAATTATTTATTTTTTCTATCAAAGTGCCAAAAGCCGCTTGAATATTTGTTGTCAGCAAATCCAAATTTTGTTCAGCCACCTTATCGCTTAAATCAAGTTCAAAGCTGGGTGAAGGGTGGCTTAAAGAAACTTCTCTTTTTATCGGGCGATGGTTGAATGGGACATCCCTGTGCCAAATGACAGTAGACAAACAATTACAAACACAAGAATGTAGCAAAGCGGACATAATGGCAGATGCATCATTGCCAGTAAAGGACGAACATGTACAATCTAATCCTCATGGCCACATGCAAGAGATTCCACGTAAACGACCCACACAAAGTTTATGCCAAGCTCTATTTCAGAAATTCGGCCGACTTAAAGTTTAGATTGACTATTTCTTCTTTCCCGAAATCAGGGTTCCAACTAACACACAAACGCAGAGGGATTGAGGTTCCGTCTGAGGTATAAAACGTCAATTGGCAAAGTTCCAGACCTACTTTCATTTTTGGAAAGTTAATCGGCAGAAGAATGAGCTTCTCCCCTTTCACTCCGAAAGCCCGAAATCCAAAATCATGATTCCAATCATTGCGCCTGACGGGTAGGGTTCCGTTTGTTAATTAGAAGATTATGTTAGTCGTATTCGCACACGAACTTTGGCTGGCATCGAATCGCAGAGCCTATAATGGAACTGGAAAGACTCTCACCTTTGGAATCCCAATCCTGGACAAAATCATTCAACACAACCGTAAAAATGGGCGTGGGTCATATCCCTTGGCACTCGTTTTGTCTCTAACATGAGAACTTGCAAAACAGGTTGATAAAGAATTTCAAGAATCTGCTCCAAGCCTAGATACTCTTTGCTGTTATGAGGGTTTACCTACAATGAGCCAAATCAATGTTCTTGGAAAAGGTTTAGATATTGTTGTCAGAACACCTAGTCGCATTATTTATCTAAGAAATCGAGGTGCACTAGTCTTGTCAGAAGTACAGATTATTGTTTTGGATGAGGCTAACCAGATACTAAATGTGAGCTTCGACGAAGACGTTGAGGTGATTATGGAGAGGTTGCCGAAAAAATGCCAGAGTATGCTTTTTCTGCTACAATGCCTGTCTAGGTGCATAGGCTTTCAAGGAAATATTTAAATAATCCTATTGTTATTGATCTTGTTGGTGAATCATCTTAGAAGTTGGAAGATGGAATATCAATTTGCCGCATCAACCTATGGGAAACACTCCATTATCAACCCATTGATAACTGAATATGCTAAAGGGGAAAAATGTATCGTTTTCACTCAAACAACGTGAGATGCAGATAGTCTATCAGTGGCACTGGGTCGGGTCCTCTCCTGTGAACCTTTGCATGGTGATATTTCACAAAATCAGTGAGAAGAAGACTCTTGCTGACTTTCGTGAGGGACATTTTAACGTGTTGATTGCTACTAATGTAGTTGCCCATGGTCTTGATATTCCTAATGTTGTTCTGGTTATTCATTATGAACTCCTGACAACTTTAGAGATCTTTGCGCATGGAGGCAAATCAAATGCATACATTGTTATAGACAGTTTGCTGGAAATTAGGATTTTGTTTGTGCTTTTAAATTAGTTCAGATTACTGTTATGATTAGTTAAAGACGGTTGAAGTTAATTCATTTTCTGTTAGGTATCCTATGATGCGGATTCAACCTCCTTGAGAGAGGGAATTTATATAAAGGTTCATCCATTGTAATAAAAAAGGTGGGGGTGGGGGGGAAACCCCTTTTGGAGAGAGCTCCTTTTGAACGCAGAGTTATTTTGAAAACCTGGAATGGAGTAATACAGAAAAGACATGTTCACTTGATATTGTGAGATTCATCACGGTCTATTCTTTCAGTATGTTCTCTTTTTTTCATTGTCATATTGTCTATCTGTTCCTTTATCGACTGAGTTAAAATTTGTTTGGAATTCATTTTACATGCTCCTTACACACAGTTGATAGATGCTGTGTTTCGATGATGACTAGTCAGAATTCACTCAAGATAGTTGCTCTGCATCTAGTTATTAGCCTTCAGTCTTTTTCCTCTAAAGTTGCAGTGAAAATTCATCCTTGATAGATGCTTTCACTGTGATGGTCTTTTCCTTTTCTTTTTCTGCTACTATATCATGATTATCAATTGCTAAAAGATAGACTTACTTTGCGTCATTTTCCGCAAGTAATATGATCACTGCTATTATCTCTTTTCTTTGGTTTTCACTTGACTCCATCGCCCAATAGGTATTTTCAAATCTGTGCAACCCCCAACCTTATTAAAAATATTCTCTGATAAGAAATATGGACTTCGTACTGTGATTATTGAATATTCCTAAGTAAAGAGCCCTTGGCCGTTGAGAGAACTCTCTTTGAGTGTATTAGGTCAGAAGTACACTCTAAATCAATTTTCAGGGATTGACTTGCTGTAACCCAAGTCAAGCTTCGAACAACAAATAAATTTTTCTTTTAAAAATGTGCTAAGGCTTGGCTCTATTACAGCCTAGATTCAACTCTTGCGACAACAAGGGGCAAGGATGATTGTGAACCTCCAATCCAATATTGTTGACTAGATCCGCTGCTATGAGATTAGCCTGTGAACCAGAGTCAAACATAACATCTATCTTGGTGTTCTTGACCTGAATATTAATGTGGAAGAGCTTGGTCATCTGCTTCTATTCCTGGTGATGAAGGCTACTTAGATTCACCTCCTTCTGCATAGATGTGAAAGCAATATTGTCATCAACATCCGAGCTACTTTCAACCCGATTGCTTGAATTTTTGGCTAGAAGGTTCTTTTTCTTTCCATCCTTCTTGTGATTCTTTGGGTTCAGCTCCGGATGTAGTTTCCAACATTTTTCCTTGGTGTGACCATCAATGTTGCAATGATTGCAATGGATGTTGAGATCTTTACTCTGTTGTGCAGTGGCTACTGTCTTCTTTTCTTTTCCCCCTTTCTGCTTCTTCTTCCCCTCCTTGGAAGCTTCCTGGTGCTCTTTATGCTTCAAACCACTTGGCTGCCCCTTCTTTTGGCCTATGTTTTCTAGGTATTGTTCCTATACACAAGGCTCATCCAGTGTCCTTGGCTTGAAGAGCATCACCTTGTTTCATAGATGACTGTGTAAAACCCCCAAATACTTGAGGAGTACATCTAGGTTCTTGGGAGAGATACCCAACACAATGGCCATCTTTCTAAACTCAGTGGTGTACTCCTGTACACTCTTCCCCTACCTTTTTCTGAAGTAGTGCCACCAGATCCATTGGTCCTCTACATACCAAATAGGGTAGAATTGGGACTTGATGAGGGTTTTGAAGTCCTCCCATCTAGTTATTGGCAGATCACCCTCCAACCTAAGTGTTTATGTGTGGATTTCTCACTAGGTTAAAGCATGGCCCTCTAACTTCAATCTAGCAAATAAAATCTTCTGCTCTTCATTTATATGGTGAATGCTAAAATAAAATTCTAGTTGTTGCAACCAATGATTCAATTTTAATGCATAGATCTCACCTTGATATGGATTTATGTCCACTTTCCCTTCCATCTTGAATAGAGATTGTGAAGGGTTTAGGACACTCGAACTCGGATGCTCTTTTTTAGATTCTTTCTGCAACTCCTTTTCTTCCTGATCTTCTGATTTCTCCTCCGATCTATTCTCTGAGTTAGAGCCTCCATCATATCCAAATGGTATGAGCTTGATTTCTAGAGCCACCATGAGGAGGTTCATATTGCAACTGATGTCGACAACTTGTGATTCCAACCGCTCAAATCTCTCTTTTGCTAGATCTCGAGGGTTATTATGAACAGACTCGCCTGCCATGGATAGGGTTCTTTGTGACTTCTCTTTAAGGTGATTTATGGATCCTGCAACTTCCCAAAAATACTCAAAATAAAAACCTTCTCTGATACCAATATGATCTGTAAACTTCTGTGGATATTCCACTGGAATAGTTTGTCACAATAGATCTAATAAAATACTGAAATCTTTACTATTAAGGTTAATTTCCTTTAGATCTCTAGAATATTTAGTTATTGATAAAATATATAAAACATAGAAAAAACAGAGAACAATAAAACACATTCACACCATCCACAAATAAACACAATATATGGCATGGGAAACCCAATACGAGAGAAAACCCAGCTAGAAGGTGAGGCTGTTTTGCTCTCTTTTCTTTGGTAAAGAAATGGTGCAAGTATAAGAAAGAGGCACTCTCTGTGGAGTTTCCTTTGACCCGTGGCCTGTATGGATGCTACATAATCTCTCCTTCTCTGTTATGCTCATAGAAAACTACTCTCATATGTTTTCTTAGCCATGGAATAAGATATAATGCAAAAGAATGGAACCCATTCTCCTCTTAGTGTCTCGGTATTTAACATAGCCTGATAGCCATCTAGGGATAGGTTTTTGACTTCCTCAACCTTCAATTGTGATAAGGTTTTGGACCTTCTAGAATGTTCTTAGAAAATACACTATGTGGCTAGCCCCACATGTCTAAGTAATGGAGGCTGATGTGGCATCCACTCACACCATGGTGATCAATATGGTAGGTCAACTTGTGGGAGGCATAACTTTCTCATATGAACTTCGATTGATGAACAGTCTATGCCATTGGAAAGGTATTCACGTGTAGAATTTAGATTCTTCCTCCCTAGTAAGGTTTGGAAAAAAAAAAGGTTGTTTGATGCCTCAAAATGGCTCCGAAAGATTTTTGACTATTTTTGGACCCAAATTTCCAAATTTGAACCAGCGGCCGAAATGGCCCTGCAAGTTGATTCCACCAATGTTTCCACCCAAAAAGAGTTAAAATTGGAAGAATTAATTCACACAACAAAAAAATTTTTCATTACTTAACAAACAAATGGGGGTTACATATATAGCATGCAGATCACTGACTCAAGTGGATCTGATTAGCTAAAAATAGTAAACCTAGAAACTCACAGTTACAACAGTGATAGTTGAAACTAACTATTACAACAGTAATAGTTAACCTAGAAACTCACGATTACAATAGCTATAAGAATTATCTCTAACACCCTCTCTTAATGCTTACATTACAAATATCTCAATCACAAATTACAAAACATAACAAAAGGTTACAACACTAGAACTTTCATCTGTCTGTCTGA
>JASDQU010422012.1:0-10121 GCA_032191745.1 Picea mariana
ATCATCCTCATGAAAGTAGTTGAAAGATTTGTCAAACCAAAGGGCATGACCAACTGTTGCGCCTCTTTCGTCACCTTGGTGAGAAAATAAGAGGTGCTTGCAAGCTCAGTTGGGTCTGCTGAGCAGGACAGCTGTAGAGAAAAGAGTTAGGGAAAGAAAACAGAAAATATAACTAAGAATTAAACTAATTAAAATCATAAGCATAGGGACATAGAAATAAAGAAAACCAAAAGACCCATGTCACCAATGTTTGAGGCTGATCTATTGATGAAAACAAAGCACCAAGAAGAAAGGGGACTATGAGTCCCTTCTTCCTCCAAGGGAAGGCTCTTGAACCCTCACTAGCTAGCTCTTCTTACAACAAAAGAAAATGAAAATGGTGATGAAAGAACTCTTTACAAATCCACTCAATGGAGAGGTGGATTATCCAATGTAATGATGCCAATGTGCTCTTGTCAAGGATGGAGTCCTCAAAACAATATAGGTAGCATAACATTACTTTGAATTCCTTGAGAAAATGAGGTGCATTCATGGCTTTTTAAAGCATTTCTTTGGGTTATTGTGTAACTGCTTTGTAGTGTGAAAAGAGGCCATTTAGGGCATTATTAGGTCTTTGACCAGCCCACCAGTCGGATCCAGCCCAGATTTGAGGGTCAAATCGGCTTGGGAGCTGAACCATAAGTGGTTGGGAGGCCGACCACTTCCATAAATGCATCGTTTAGCAGGTGCGTTGCTTTTTGCGCTAACAGTCACGCATCATGCGCCTGTGCACGATTTCCACGTTCATGTTCCATGCATGCGCGCACGTGCCCAACGTCTACAAAGTGCTCTTCAATTTTTCACTACTTTGTATAGTTTTTTACCTTTTTTGAATGTTGTGGTATTAATTCAGGTCCATGAATGACTTCATTACTGCTTGACGATGTTGAGTTCTTGTAACCATGTGCGGACGAAATTTCAGTGATAACACCAACCATTCAAAAATACCTTCCTTTGACTTGAAGGTGGTCTTCCATACATATGTTTGTTCACTCAAACTTCGAGAGGGGAAACATCACTCAATACCTCATCTTTGAAGGGATTGATTTCATATGTCAGGAGGCATTGTTGCTTGATGTGGATGTCGCTTCCTTAGTGGAGCCATCTGATGGTGTAGGGTTGCAGTTGCAGTGTTGTCGACAGGGTGAGTCGCTTAACAACCTCTGTTGAGATGAGGTTCTTCTGGCTACCGCTATCAACGATGAAATGCAGTGGGGTACCCTTCACCCACATATACAAATGAAAAATGCGCTTGCCTTCCTCTGGCTCATCTAGTTCATCAAGATGGAGCTTGGTGGTAGCAATGGTAGCACTAGGTTCTACGTCTATGATCCATCTCCCTATTTCTGGTTCTGACTCAGAGTCGGAACCTACATCTGATTCAGAGGCTTTCACCTCAGCCACCAACGACTGCTTCGAGTGATAATGAGAAGTGTTATGCCAGGGGCTCTTATGGAAGTCGCACCACTTCTCGATATCTTTCTTTGTCTTTCTGGTGTCCTTCTTTGTTTGTGACTTAGACTGGTTTTCCTGAGGTTGTATGTCTTTGCTCTGTCCTTTTTTCTACGGGTTGGGGCTGCCCTTTCCTAGATTTTTCTATGTGGGGTTCCAGGGCCCAAATTGTCTCGTCTTTTGTTTGAGCTTCTACTTGATTTTGACGGCATATCGGTAAGTCGCGCCCAAGGATGATATGTCCAAAAAAACCATTTCAACCTGGATGTATCTATACAGACTGTCATGATACTTGAGCACTAGATGTCGCTCAAAATATTTGATACCCATCTTGGTGCGCAAAGTATGGAAGATATTTGTGAACTCGGGCACCGCTTGGTCTCTTTCCTGCTGCATCGTGGTCCATTTTGTGTACAGGTCGTCATAACTTCCAATAGGGCAGTATTGTTCCTTAATAGCATCCCTGAAGGACTGCCAGGTGACTGGAACTGTAAATAATGAGGTTTTATATGTTTCCTTTTGCTCACAGAAAGTTTCCCGCCAATCTTTGACATGGGGGACGGCTTTGAGGAGCGCAAAAGTATTTTTTTCTCTATTCAAGAAGTTATGGACAGAGAAATACCCTTCTAGATTATTCAACCATTTGTCTACCACATCTGCGTCTCTCTGACCTTCAAATATAGTAATATCGAATTTTATTTGTACCTTGAAGGGGGCGGCGCCTCCGTTTGAGGAAGATGTGTCACTTGTTGGTAGTCGTCAAAGGATTTGAGCAAAATTATCCATCATCTTGTTCCTCTGTTGCATGAGGTCTTCCTCGAGAAACATTTTGAAGGGATCTCTTGTCCCTTCATCTTTATTTTCTTCTACCATGAGAGGTCGGTTGGGTGTGTAACAACTTTTTTCCTTAAGAGAAACAAGCTCGAGACCCAATTCTTTGTACCCTTACCTCGTTGGGGACATGCATTAAGAATGACAAGGAGCAGTTTGCTCTGATACCATTGATCCAGAATATATTTGTAGAATGAAATGAATACATATTATTCTCAAAATATGCTTAACATAGAATAACAGATATACAGTAAAATTGGTTTCTATTCAATAAGAAAATAAGTTGAAACTGTAAAATGTAGCAGAAATAAGCTTGCTAGAATGGTGGTGGCTTATATCTGAGAAGAGATGTGATGATTGCGCTCATTCGCATGAAGATGATTACAATGAGGATCTAAAGGCCTTTTTACAATAAACAGGAATGTCAAAAACCATATACATCCAAAAAAACTAACCCTAGGAGATGAAGCGCCAAAAATCATGTGGGCCATGTTTGGGTAAGTTAGTACATCAACTTCCCAGGGTCGTAACTTTTGCATATGATCTTCGTTTTAGGTGCACGATAGCCCGTTGGAAAGGTCTATCAGAGGAATACACATTTTATTGTTATCTATAAAAGGTCATTTTGATTGTGGATATCCCTAAGAACTGTTGTTTAGGGCCTCAAAACGGCCCCGCAAGTCAAGGACCCAAAAACTAGGGAAAAAAACTACCAAACTGGAAAACTGCCAAAATGAGCTAGTTGAAATAGGTGGGAGGCCACCGAAATCCATATGGATCAAATGTAGATAGCGGGAGTAGGGGTGAGGAAGGTGAAGGAGTGTTATGGGTGTCCACCCCCGCCATAGATTGAAATATGGATAAGTATGGGAGGATAAGGGATAAGGGAGTGGAGAGGGTGGAGAGATAAGGAGAAAAATGGTTAAGTGTTGAGATGGATAGAGATGAATGGTGAGAGAAATAAGTGATGAGAATACTGAGCCAAAATTTGAAAAATGGATAGAAGAACGTGATACTTAGAAAGATTATTCAAAATTGGATCTTTGGACCAGATCTTGAATAACTTAGGCATACAGGAAACAGATTTATGATCCAAAAATGTGTGGCAAATCTGAGACTGGGGGCTGCAGAATGAACTTATAAAATTTCAAAAATGTCTTCTTTTGATATCAAGGATTTTATGAATCCAAGAGTGGGAAAATATAGATGACCAAATTTTGGTCAACAGCCGTAGGTCTGAATTAGAAGAATGGTCTTTGTATCACTATGTTGAGTGAGTGACTTATGTGAGACACTTTGTTGAGTTCGTTAAGTCTATCACATGACTTATTTAGCATCATGCCTGGTTAATCAAATGGAGTATGGCCTCGAGAGATTATTCAAACGATGATATGATTTGATTCCAAGAGACTATTGTATTTCATAGTGATAGCTTTTGTAGCTATTAGTTTATTACAATGGAGACTGTGTGTCTCTGGACAATAGCTATGTACTATTGTTGTGGATGTATTCCACTAGTAGTGATTGTATGTCACTAGTTAGTAGTTGTGCTCTACTAGGAGTAGTTGTGTACCAATGGATAATAGTTGTGTACTACTATGCATCGACACTATTTTGATCTATTGGATGGCATTATAGTAACTGTGTACTACTACTGGATTGCCATGGAGATTACAGGTAGTGTTGAAGGTGTTTCCTAGGATGGTGTGCCAACCAATAGTGTTCGAGGTGATTTCCAGCTAGATGGATAGTGATGATTATGCTCGTGACTTGATCTGGGTGATCATGAGATAGCATATGTTGCTATGATGATACTACTTGTAGGATGGTATGCAAGACTATGTAAGCCTTGCACATACCATGTTAAATGGATGGATGTTTTTGATATCATTACAATTAATACCTCCCTAGCTAGGAGGGAGTGTTCATATTATGGTAGTTGCGGGAGGTATTAACCTCCATGTGTAACCTTTGGCTAGAATAGAATATTCCAGAAGCAAGAGAAACCCTAAACAGATGTGTAGAAACCCTAGAAGACAAGTCAGCTCAGTAAAAGAATCAATATTAAAGTATTAGATTCTAAAAGGACAAGTCGACCCAGAAAAGTGACAAGAACCACTATAAATAAGAGATGATCTAGCTCATTTTTACTCACTCACTTCACTCACTCTCTCATTCAAGTCTGGTGCAAGTTTGGAGTTGCAGCTGCAAGGATGGAAGGTGGATATTCTAGGGTGGTTCATGGTCTCTCTCTCTAGCATTATCTATCCTAATATATGAACCTTACCTTCTAGTATCTCTTGGTGGTATTCTTGGTGACATTCTTGGTGGTATTCTGATATTCTTGGTGGTATTCTTGGTAACTACAACTACTACTGCAACTGATGCAGCTAAGTATTGTTCTTGTTTTGTGGCCTTGGGACTTTTTGTTTGGTGAGATATCTTTGGAAAAAGATGTGCTCTCTTGGTTATTTTTTGGTTCTAGTGTTTCTTCCATAATCATTCTATCGATCAAAGGTTATGGTGCTCGAGGGTGGCTATGTGCCTATGGTTGGGTGACAATAGTGATATTGTCTATGGTAAAATAAGCACATCGAATTTTTTGACAGTATCCCTATTCAGAGATGGATGGGTCAAGCTTGTGGCTACTCTTTCCAATAGGATTTTCTCCCTCCCACCCACCTCCATGAGTGTCTTTACATAATTGATTATATGCTTATTCATATTCATGATAATTATGTGCTTAGCTTGTCCTTGATTTTTTTTATAATTAAGCACATAGGGGAGAACTTGGGTGAGATGTTGAGTAGGTGGTTTCATTGGTTGTGTGATTTCCCCTGACATCTTTCGGGACCTGATTTCTATGGGTCTTGAGCCTTAGGTAAGTAGGTAGGTGATTTTCTTTCTCACATTGCATTTGTGTGTTCATTGTAGTGTAGTTGCATTTTCTTTCATGCTTTGCTTTACATATCGCTTCTCTTGCATTTATGCATAAGTGTTGTGATGCATTTTCTTGAATCACATTACATGTTAGTTAGAATTTTTTTTTTTAATGAAAAAATTATTTTTAAGGATTAGTTGTCAATTTTGAAATTTTGAAGTTTTTTCTTATATGAATAGAGGATAAGTTATCCACCCCTCAATTCTCTAATATCTTGCTTGAGTACATGTAGGCACAAGTCATACCAGGAGATGCTAAGGTTCTCTTGCACCCTACAGTAAGCACATGTCCCCATGTAGGAGCCAAATGTTACCCCCCAAGCCTAGGGTTTACTAAGGAGGTGATGTCTTGAGGCCCGCAGGTAGAAGACATGGAGTGCCAAGATCCAGATGACCAGCCAAGCCCATCTTGAGCAGACAAATCCCCTCCTCTCCACCACACATCACCATTCATCATCAGTAGCATAGCAGTGTCTGCAACACTAGCATAGCCCATAAAGGATAGCAGATATTGCTTCATGAGGTAAAAAGTCCAATCTCATGGTAAGTGTCACCTTAATAATTGAATCATTTGAGCATGTTACAAAGGGTCATTTCTTGATTATGGAGTGTTTGCTTGGCAATTATACATTTTTCCTTATTTCACCTTGGTGGTTGACATGGTTTCCTAGTAATTGGGTCACCCTCAGAGAAAGAGTTTCTACTGGGGGTCTCCTTGAAGTGTCGTTGTACCATTCCCACTCATACTTACCACTATCCATGCATCTTCCCCTTTGCTTCCTCATTTTTTGGGTTTCTAGGTTCACTGACCCCAAGAAGGGCTTGTGCCTCATTTCATGGGAATAAGAGGTTAAAGGCCTAGAGGTGTTGTATATAGCACTATAAAAGTCTAAATCCATCATCTATCCTTCTAGATGATCTCCCTAAGGTCCTAAGAGCAATGAAATGCTTCTCCATAAAAAATGGACCTTTAAAAACAAAATGAATAAAATGTATCACTTGATGGGGGAATGCATTGTGGTGTCCTTTAATTTCTAGTGCATATGGAACTCAATGCGTTCTAACTTCAAGTGGAATTTTAGTGCTCTTTTTCTTTCCTTGAACATAGCACTCAATTTTCATACCATAAAAAATGAAAGGAAAATAAAGGGTTTGGAAAAATGTTTCATTGCAAATGAAGGGATAAAGCACACCCTCCACAAAGGCACTCATAAATGAGACAATATGAGCCCTTGATATGTTAGGAACCCTATGCCAAAAAATTTTACCCCCCATCCACCTCATATTCACTACATGGCCTAGAGAGGGTCTTCTTAGGAAACATTCCTTGACTTGGGGATTAGCCTACCCAATACGGCACCATGACAACCCTCCCATAACTAAATTTGGCAAATTTTATAAGGCCTTTGATCATTTGTTTAGATTGAAAAGGGGGGACTTATTGCACATGTTTGGGTGGTTATTTAATTAAATGTGGATTGCTTGGAATGATGCATGTGACTTGTGGACCCTTGGAGGTGAATTTTCTTGTCTTTGTAGGACCTTTCCCGGTGGAAGACATTCATAAATGGATTAAGCCATTTGGACCTTCATAGGGGCTTGAAATCCCATTAGATGGATGTTGTGCCCCACTCATTTGAGGCCTAAGATGATGAATGTTTCACCTTGATAGACGTCCCTAGAACATGATGAGGGCCTAGAACAATGAAGGGAGACTGAAATCACCTTCCTATGCCCTAATGTCCCTCTTGGAGAGCTTGATGTCACACATTTGGGAGGATGTTTGGCCATTTTGGTGCACTTGGTGGTGTTGTGGGCTTGAAGCCTCGTCGTCTTGCTTGATACGAGGATGATGTGGCACCTTTATATCATGATGTCTTGGCCTTGGAAGGCTTATCTTCACACGTGCCACCTTGTAAGATAGATTTATGCGCCAGTGTCCCATCATTTTATTATTTTTGGTCATTTTGTAGCATATGTGGGCAAAAGAGCAAATTGATTTTCTAATTATGCATTGTAACTTTTGGTTATGATCCAATATTAAGTTTTGATGTAAAAGTGGACAAATGTGGAGAAACTATGACTTGGGTTTCCTCGTATATATATGAGGCAAGTCATTTTCATTTTATCATAACTCATCACTTGAGATTATCACTCTTGGACTGAATGTTTTTCCCTCCTTGGGTAAATCTTTATCTCTCTTTTCTTGTCACAATGGATGCAACACTTGTTATTTGGAGTTTTAAATCCTAGAGACTTCTCTTGGTGGTTTTATTTGGCAATTTGTGGATGATATCTTGGTATTAAGGGTTTCTTGTATGCTGTCTTTTGGATTTTGGTGAGTAATTTCTTCAATTTATTGCCATTTTACTTGTTAAATTCAAGAACCCTAGGAGGAGTGAAAAGGCTTACACCCTCCACCAAGGTCTATTTATTTTTGCTATTGAAGTGTTACAAGACTTGCAACAAGAAGTAAGAGGATTTATTCATTTGTTGCAAGGCTTAGCCATGATTTATTTCTTTATGAAGTAAGATGATTTACACCCCTAGAGAAACTTCAAACCCTACTTCATCTTGGTTTCCAAGCTAGACAACTTGGAAGGATTGTTGTTGGGTTTTATAAGGGTTTAACTCTCAAAAAAAACATCTTCTTCCTCTTTGTCTAGTTTTCCTTCCAAGGAAGAGACTCCATTCACCCTATAATAAGGCACTAATATTTACATTGGATATTGTTAAATGTTGCATTGGTAAACGTGAAATTTGAGGTTTTGGAATTGTTAAAGTTGGATTTGAAATTTGCATGATTTTGACTCTCTTATGCTCCAAGGGAGTTTTGATTGGCCAAGTGATTAGTCTATGGTAATAAATATTAAGCTACAACCATTAGGGCTATAACAAACTCTCTTCCTCAACAAATTTTCCTTCACTTTTGACTATTGAAATTTGCATGAAAGCAATGAATTTTGATCTACTTTTCAAGAGCTATTGATTGGGTGGCTTACTTGTTGATTTTGTTGGTTAAAATTTAATATTGTGTCAATAGTAATCTACATCCATAAGGCTTCTATAATATCTTTCTAATAACTCATTCTTACAGCCTTCTTTTGTCATCTAATTCATTGTTTCAAGCATTGGAATATGATCTCTAAGTTGCATGATAATTTGTCTAATATTATATGCAGATTAGATGATGTAATTTACAGTTGTCATAACTTTGTCATTTCTGATATATAATTGTTTATTGCAGCAATTTTGGGACAGCAAGCATAATTGTTTGTTTCCCTCTTGTTCTAGAGCTCATTTCATCGTATATTGTCTTGGTTTTGGTTGTCTAACATTTGTTTTGCAGGTATTCTCCATTGGCAACTTTTCCTTGACCGATACTCATCCTCCATCAAGCCCCTAAAACCTTTCATTGTGATGTATAGGGGTGCTCCATTCTTCTCTATGGTTTATCCTTTGCAATCCCCCTAAGGTCACCTTAGGAAGCCTCCCTTGTGTGGGACTTGTCCTTTACTAAAATGAAGGGGATATCTATTGAGGTGATAGTGATAAGTGTATCCAGTTGTGTCACACACTTTTTGTTTGGTTTGGGATTTTCCCAAACTACAAAATCTGCGATAACAGGCTCTATGGTCGGATACAAGCTTACAATCTCTATTGGGTTTTCAGGTCAAAGGCCATGGCAACCTCAACCACTTCTCTCCCTCACTTTCTCGGATGACCTATCCTCTTTTCTGGCTCTGCAATCTCTTTGATGTTGTGTTTTATTCCTTTAGAAATTGTTTACTTCAGTTTCCCCAACAGACTCTTCATGCCCTTTCATATTCTAGATTCATATTCGTCCTTTCCTCGGTGACTCTTCACCTACATGCGACCTTCCAACTTCCACATATGACTGTGCATTCCCTTCAACATGTATTCTCTTTATTCTGTAATGGTTCCTCTTCTCCTCTCACACACTTGTCCTCTGTAGCAACATGTCAATCAAAGAAACATGTATATGCATACATCCTGTAGCAGCACCCCATCTGCTACACAACTACACTCTGCAACATTTATTTGATCTATAGCACTAATGTCATTTCATGCAGCCTGTCACATTGTGTCGCTTATTTATTTCCTACAACACTTAATCATTGAGGTATCATCTCTTTCAAGTACCGCAGTCGCCTTTTCTGTGTCATCCCCAGGATCGTCGTGATGCTACTGCATCATTATGTCTCACTAATATCTCACAAGATCAACTTTTGAGGACAAATTTGATTGTCATCAAATCCAATAAGACAATTAACTTATATGTGGGGTTAGAGATGGATACCCATGAGAAATATATGTTTTATTATTATATGGTGGAGTATGTCTTAGTGGAGTGTAAGGGTATTGAATATTATGTAAAGGCAGAAGGTAAAAATTTTGACTTGGGCATCTTGAAAGGGTGTATTTGGTGTGTGTGCAACCTTGAAAGGGGATTTCAAATTGGGGATTTCATAGTATTCCACTAGATGATATTCATATGGAAGGTATATTGATGGAGGATATATATCTAAAGAATGCAATCAATTTTTGTATTAGTTTATTCAGCTCCATTCCTATGTTTAAACTGTTAAGCCCTAATATTGGCTCATTACCCCTTAATTGGGGCATATTACATTAGTAATGTTATTTTTTTATGTCATCTTTGTTCCATTAGTTGTAATTATACCTCCTAGTCTCCTATATATACCAAGGAGACATTTTCATTTGGAATCATCTTGTACTTGAACATTTATGTGGGGTAAAAGGAGGTTGCCCCCTCAAAGAGGCTTATTATCTGAAATTCTCTCTTTTTCAAGGTGTTGAGTACTTATTCTGAGGTT
>JASDQU010422016.1:0-10121 GCA_032191745.1 Picea mariana
TCCATTAACTTTATTATTTAAATAATTTCTTTTGCATCTACTTTGACTTATATTACACTCATCACTTCACTTTATTATTTAAATAATTTCTTCTTTTCAACCACTTTGACTACTTTGACCTTTTGGGGCTTCTAGATGACTCATGAGGGCTCTTCAACTTCACATGTCCATAAATCTCTAACCGTGAGGAGTTATGTGACGTTCCACATACTACCAGAAATGGAATGACATGTACTATCCATATAGAATATTATTATCTTCAAATATATTAAAAATCATACCATTTTTTGGCACAGGGGCAGACCCAGGGTTCAACGCTTCAACAACACACCAACAAAACCCTAACTACTGGCCCTTTCGGCAACACCTGCGAAGCAGATGAAGTTTCACCCGAGGTAGAGGCAGGGGTGGTTGCAGGACTCTAGTGTCTGCAACCTTAGCTGGAACACAGATCTGTGATTGTAACACCTTAACAAAACACTTAGAAAATATATTTCATTATATTTAACCTTTGTTTACAGCACAAATAAACCCTAATTACAAAGCAACGCAGTATTCATCCAGATCTAACATATTTAAGAACTAATCATATCAACATAGATCAGATCTAGCATCTTATTCACATCATTAGGAACTAAGATATCATATTCATATAAGCATACATTGTTACACTAAGAAGTAATCATATAAAAAATAAAACATTCACATTGCACAAAGCAACCACAACACAAGATATACGTGGTTCACCCCCAACCCGGGGCTGCGTCCACCAACTCTTCTCTTCTTTATTATCTTCGGTCAAGATTCTTACAGGCACATAGCATCAAAATCCTACTCCGCAGAATATAGGAGATACGTGCACACCTCGCCAGATCCTCCTTCCCCGAGTTAGGTTATAGCACAAAGATTTTACAAAGTCTCTTACAGGCACTTTCACTTAGCCTTGCAATCCTCACACAATATGCACAAAGAATTTACAACTATCACTTATCACAGCATCACACACATGCGTATCTTGTCTTATCACTTAGCAAGGTACCAAGCCCCTCTTTACATCACCTAGATATCTATTTATACATTAAAAAAATTCCTAACCATGGGTAAACCCATGGGCCGACATCCCCATACCTATTACATAATCATAAAATCCAAAAATCCATAAAAAGGGGCTGAGATTTTGCGATCTCTGCTTCGACTTGCTCTCCATCTTCGACAGCCTGTCGAAGTCCCAAAACAGGTCAAACCTAACCAAGGATCTCCAAAACTTGGTCAAGGGACAAAATTCCCCCAACACTCACTTGTGACTCGTCCCAAGTCACTCTGCTTTGGTTAGTTCTGCCTCAAAATACTCAAGCTTGGCTCGAGATGATTTGACCTATTGTTGCGCCAAGGCCTCCTGCTCGGTGAACTCCTGAAGAAATGCCTCATTCACCTGTCCTTCCAAGCGTTTCTCAACTGTAGTGATTACTTGCTCTAGTTCTGCTCCTCTTCCTTCAATCTCCTCAAACAGTTGACAAGCTGCATCCTGGATTGGCTAGAGCCTCTGAGTCACTTCCATGACTTTTCTCTATATGGCATGGACTTGCTGTTGAACAATGCGCTATTCCTATGATATTTTCATTCTTTCAACTGCAAAAAAGAGCTTCAACTGTGCATGTACCGTTGTTGCTTACTGCTTTGCCTCCTGGAGTTGGGAATCCAGTGTATTTAGTTCAGGGTCTTCAGTAAGTCATTCATAAGTCTGTGCACTGCGATCACTGAGATGATTACATTCCATGGAGAAGGTCTTGATTCTCTCAACTGCGCTCCGAGAAGTTGTTTCTCTTTGATCTCGTACTTCCTATGGAGTGTTTGGCACTGACTATAGCTCTAGATCAGTTATTCTTTATTGAAGTTGTTGAATGGCTTCAGCGAGCTTCGCTACTTGATGCTCTACTGGGTCTTCCTCTTTTTTCTCTAAGCCCGTCATAGAGTGGAGTGATCTAGTGACTACTTCTTTCACTCCAACCTACTCAATGAGCAGTTGTTCCTTCTCTCATTGGATTTGTTCTTTCTCTTCTTCAAATTTTAACTGGAGGGAAGCCTTCTCCTTCTGCGCAATCTTGCGTTGCTCTATTACTTCCTCTTATGCTTGCTTCAGGGCCATTATGGTATGTTCCTTTTCTTCTTGTGCATGACAAAGGAGAGCTTCGGTCTCATCGGCTAGTCTGTGGAATTGGGTAGGCACGTCTCCCAAATCAGGTTATTATGATGGCGGGGGCATAGTGGATACTGTGTGGCTAGAGTGAAGGGATTGCTGAACTCCTCTCAACTTTGTCTTAATTCTATCATACATGGCTTCTTGTTTGGCTTCGATGTTCTGCAAAATGTCCTGCGAGGTGTCTAATACAGCTACGATGATGAAGTTGAAGTCATTGAGCATGAGCACAATCTACAACTTGGTCTTACTAGCTCTGGATTTCTTCCACGTGATAGGTTTCGTGGGAGAAACCTTTCTTTTCTTAAATGGATCAATCTCATCAATGGGATCCCTAGGTGGTGTTACTTCTCCTTTCTTATGTTGATCTTCTTTCCCATTGTTCTATTCTTTATCTACTTCATCGTTATCTCCTCCTCCAGGTTATTCTAAAGTAGTTTCTTCTGATGCACTACTCAGGTTCTGTACATCTTCTATGTTCTTCCTTCTATTGGTTCCAGGTGTGTCATTTTATTCGCGAGTGGCCTCCGGGCTTCCGATTAGTTCAGGATTGGACAATTATGTGGGGTCAATAGGGATAAGGATCTTTGTAGGACATTCCTTAGTTATCTCTTCTAGGTCCTCTTATGTGAGCTTATAGTATGACTGAAATTCTTCTTTACTCTCATCTGTGCATGCAGTGATATAAGTAAAATGTCGATCTCTGTGGAACTTGATAAGGGGCCTGGACCAGTGTAGGGTGTTTGGCATCATATGAGGGACAAACTCAATATCCCTCTTTAACTAGAGATAGTATGTATGGAATACTGCATTTGAATGCCACTATTTTTCCATATCGCTCGAATACCAGAGCATGGTGAACTTCATAGTGAGTGGCTTGAACGGCTCAATTTTAGGGAAGGTCACACCTTCTGGCATCTCCTAAGTTGTAAACACGATGAGGATCAGGAGCTAGCTAAAGTGAAATTCATAGCCCTGATCCTGAGCTTCACAACAATCCAATTCTAACTAGTTGACTAAGTGCTTTTTCCAATTCATCTGTAGTCCTACACATTTTCCAGTGAGGTCAACAATGAACCCTATGACCTGTGTAGGTCTATTCTTTCTCACTAGCTTCCCTGCGATCACCTGGCAGGCCAAGTGCACTTCACCATTTTAGATTGAGTCTACCTTGTAGCCTCGCGTCCCCTTTTCTAAATCGCCATAGGTATCATTAATCCTTTGTGCCAGGGCGCGATCTGCAACCTTCCCTAGGTAGAAGTCTTGCAGGTCTGGTCCCTGCAGGCTCAACCCAGTGATCCTATGGATCAGCGTTGGTTCAATGGTGATGCATCTGTCTATCCATAGATAGCCACCATGGTGGCACGACAGGGGAGCTTAACACATGCATTAACTTCTTGGTGTTATCCAAAATGTGGTATCTTCATTACGTCCAGGACAGTGGACTGCACGAGATTCACAGTCCATGGTTGGGGGATTATCCTCGAGTTCTTCCCCTTTGTCCTAGTCAATTACCTGTGAGGGGAGAGCATGATATGGTTCTTGCAATCCCCTAGGTTGAAGTTGCTGAATTTTAATGTCATGATCTTGTCTAGCTGGCTTCGAACTGCACATATCCCCTTCGGGAGGTATGCAATAACCATAATGTAATCGAAGTCCTTTGGGACACTGTCACGACTCACCGCATTGGCCAGGGGTGAAATGTAGTCAGGTAGGATAGATGGGATCAACTTCACATTCTCCAAGTCATCTCGATGCTTGATTCTTTTCTCAGCTGCGGCTCAGGATGGTCCAGATCCGTGAGCAGTGAATGGAGAGGCTTGCACTCCTCTCGTCGATGAATCTTGAATCCCTGCAGACATTACTTTTTCGGCCATTAGATCGATCAAGATTTATTTTACAGATTTTTCAACTGTGTTGAGTTCGTCCGACATACACGCTCGATATCGGATACTCAGGTCGATGAACAATTGTTCAACAAGTAGCAGAGTCTTAGTAAACACAACAATGAAACAATGAGTTCTCTCGTTGGTGCGAATACAATTTGCAAACGTATTCTTGGTGCAAAAGTATACGGAATAAGTAGACAACGGTGTAACAGATCCCTCCAACGGGTGGGGAGCCCTCATCAATGTAGTTTTTTTGTTACAACACGGTCCCAAAGGCCCGATGATGAGATTTCTGGCCATAACTATTGTTCTAACTATTCGGGGCATTGGTCTAGCGGTTATAATGCTTCCAATGATCATATCAATCTGCCATGGCGAAGCGCCACTTGGCACTATTATGATATCCAACAAATTTCCAGTTTTGCAAACCTACCTTCTGCGAAGTCTCCTCTGGAACCTCCTACAACTTTTCTATCTTTTCTCTCTTCTTTATGAGCTTTCTAGCTTTCTTCCCTCTGATCTACATCTTGGTATTCCTCTTTCCATTCTAATTCTTATCTATACTCAACATAGTAACTTCACACTGATGAGATTCTGTCATAGGGTTCAAGGGTAATACTTATTTTCTGTCTGGGGTAGGTGATCTACTTTCCTGTATGGACAGTTTCTTCAAGTCTTCCTACGTTTTTTCAGCTTCGACAACCCGGTCTCTGGTCCTAAGTTGCTTCGACTTGTCCTCCTCTTCTTCTATCAAGCGCGTTATTCTCCTAGTCATGAAATATTTTAATTCTTTCTTTTTTTGTTCTAGGGCCTCTTCTTCTTTTCTCCAGATCTGATCTCTCTCAATCCAGGGTTTTCCTAATAACATAGCAAATGGGGCGTTTTTCTCAATGAATTTAACAACCTCAAATTCTTCCTTTGTCGAAGTTCCATGAGCATGCATAGAGGTCTGGGTAAGTCTTCCACATAAGGTTATCAATTTTCCTCTAAAGAATCTTATTTATCCTAATGAAGGAACCATAGAAGGCCTTCCCAAAATTTCCCAAGTACTTTATGTCATGACATTCACCTGTGTTTCCTCATCTAGAACACAGTCTAGGTCGAAGTCTCCTATTCTTGCTTCTATAAACTCTTTTTCTTTGAATACCTCTAACAAGTTGATATCTCTGTGATCATTCAGGGTTTCTTTGATTCATAGTAATATAGTGTCTGATTCTTTCCGGGGTTCTGCCATGGTCTTAGTTTCTTGGCCTTCCTCAGGATTTTCTGGTCTCATGTTCATTCTTTCAAGCTTAGAAATAATTCTAGGGAAATCCAAAACTTCATGGTCCATAGCTTTACCACAAAGGAAAGTAGGACCTCTACCAGGGCATTCCTTAGCAATATGTCTCGGTCTTATACAACTATAGAAAAGAGTTAATCCTCTCTTTCTCTTGACCGATCCCCAACCTTTCATGTACTGCGCACTAGGATCACAGTAACTAACCTGCAAAAAATTATTTCTAGGATCCTGCATCCATTTTTTATTCCAAACATTCTTTCTATGCATAGAAATAACATATATTTCATTATTTCTATCAAATCTATTCATATCAAGTCTTCTTTCTTCTATCTGTACCCTAGTTTTCAGATTAGGACCAAATCTATTAAACATACCTAGATCCATTCTTTCGAAATAACAATTTTCACTTATCTTACCTTTCTCAAATCACAAAGCCTCAAGATCTTACATCTTTTCTTCAGACCAAACTTCTCTTCTTAGCACATATCTTCACAAGTCAAGTAGAATACTATGCACCAAAGTAGCAGATCTATGCACAAAGCTTTCTCTTTTCTTCAGTTCCCAACAATCACAGTTTCAGGTCCTGGAAACAGAACTATTTGTTGGCACAGGGGCATACACAGGGTTCAACACTTCAACAACGCACCAACAAAACCCTAACTACCAACACTTTTGGAAAAACCTGCGAAGAAGATGAAGTTTCACCCAAGGTAGAGGCAAGGGTGGTTGCAAGACTCTAGTGTCTGCAACCTTAGCTAGGACATAGATCTGTGATTATAACACCTTAACAAAGCACTTAGAAGATACAGGTCATTAGTATTTAACCTTTGTTTACATTGTAGATAAACCCTAATTACAAAGCAATGCAGTATTCATCTAGATCTAATATATTCAAGCACTAAGAATATCAAAATAGATCAGATCTAGCATCTTATTTGCATCATTAGGCACTAAGCTATCATATTCATCTAAGCATACATTGTTACACTAAGTAGTAATCATATAAACAATAAAACATTCACATTGCACAAAGCAACCACAACACAGGATATATGTGGTTCACCCCCAGCCTGGGGCTATGTCCACCAACTCTACTCTTCTTTATTATCTTCGGTCAATATTATTACAGGCACATAGCATCAAAATCCTACTCCGAAAAAGAAAGGAGATCTACGCGCACCTCGCCATATCCTCCTTCCCCGAGCTAGGTTACAACACAAATCCTTTACACAGTCTCTTACAGGCACTCGCACTTAGCCTTGCAATCCTCACACAGTATGCACAAAGCATTTACAACTATCACTTATCACAACATCACATAGATGCGTATCTTGTCTTAGCACTTAGCAAGGTACCAAGCCCCTCTTTACATCACCTATATATCTATTTATACATTATAAAAAGGCCTAACCATGGGTAAACGAATGGGATGATATCCCCATACCCGTTACATAAGCCCAAAACCCAAAAATCCCTAAAAAGGGATCGAGATTCCGTGATCTTTGCTTCAACTTGTGCTCTGTCTTCGACAGCCTGTCGAAGTCCCAGAATAGGTCAAACCTGACCAAGGATATCCAAAACTTGGTTAAGGGCCAATACCATTATACTTCAAACAAACTTGGGTCCATTACCCAAACCTTTGTGCTACCGGAATTTTCTACCGGACTTTCTTCAAGGGTTGACATCAATGACAACCAACCCAAATTATCAACAAACACTTGTGTCACATTGTTAGTTAGGAAGGGGTTCATGTTGATCCCAAAATCTATTCCAAGTATGTAGGATTGCTCATGCCCTAAGACTTTGAAAATATTATGCAGATTCTTAGGATTTACAGGCTACTATAAGAAGTTTGTGGAGAATTATGGGTGAGTTAATACCCCCTTAACTACCTTGCTAAAATAGAATTATCTTGTATGGAATGAACCTATCAAGCAGACCTTTTCATCCTTAAAAGAATCCATGTGTGCTATGTTGGCATTATTGATTATGTGTTTTCATTGATGGAAACTTGAGTCAAACATGTACAATAATCAGATGAAAATAAAGATCGCCTTGGGGCAGAAGAAATTTGTGATCATTTTTTATCACGATAGGATCAACAATGATTCTATGTTCCTAAAGATCAGGAGAGATAGCGGGGAGATTCTACAAATAATACACACATAGAATTAGAGCATGCAATGTTAAGGTCTTTGGAAATGATGAAGGAAAGCTCAGAAGGGAGAGCACATTGCAAAAGTGCTATCAGGATTGAAATCCCCACAGTACAACTACAAAATAATTAAGGAAGAATCATGTTCATTGATATAGTTCTTGGGAAAATATTGGACCATCAGATCACACAAAATTGATGGCCTACACAAAAGAATCCCTTGTGAAGGATCGTGGAAATCTAATCATCCATTCAAATGTTGGGAGTAATCGCAACCATCATATCAGTTAGAACCATTGATCAAATCCAAATGGAGGGATAATGTATGTTTTGGTACATCAGAACTTCACCACTTCAGTGAACATTGGAGATAAGGTAGAGGCACGAACTCCCAAAGTCACAAAATCCCACCAACCATTAGATCAAGGAGGGACTTCAGATGAATTCTCGACCATCCGATTGAGTTTGGTGGAAGGACAATGTAAGCCACAATATCTTGAAGTCTTGGATTAAACAAACTCATGTATACCATTGATATAATATCTCCTTGGGAGCAATACAAGCCATTGGATTAGGTGGTCAACTTGACGCTGACCACTCTGGCGAAAAGAAGTCTAAAACAGGTAATTTTACCTGAAGTTCGAAGCCCCGAAGTCAAGAACTCTCGTTGACAATCAGATCAGAAAATCCCGTCAACCATTGATCTAGAGTGAAAACTGTCAGAGCGCACTAAGAAATATAGTGGTCAAATTTGGTTTTGACCTACTCGGGCGATAAACAACTCATATGAACCAAGAACTCCTGAACCCTGGATTTCCAGAATCAACAAAGGCCTTCAAATCAATATAGTTGAAGATATATGGTGGTAGATATATATTCGACACTTCAACAATGTTCGAAGGTTGATATAAAGGTGAAAAACTCCTAGAGCCATGAAGTACCTAAGCCATGAAGTGTGAAGCCATGATCTATGAGGGATACATGTGGCATAAGACATATATGACATGTGGCCCAATCAGATGGTGACAAGTGTCAAGGTCGATGTGTCACATAAGGACTATGAAACTCATGAATCAGGGTGACATGTGGCACACATACTATGGGTCCATGTCAACCTAGGTGATGTCAACATACCATGTCATTATGGGACTACAACCTTCGGGGATATCCAGCTTCTCCTAGCTACAAAAATTCTCGAAGCTCCAAAGGCCGAAGTCCCGAGCTAACATTGGTCGTTGATCTAATATCCTCTAGGATATCTCATGACCGTTCGATCAAGCATAGTGGAAAGATAGAGTAAGAATGAATCAAAAATTAATGCTAAATGTTGATCCACTTTGTGAGCATTCTCGACCGGTGATCAAGCACAATGGAAGAATAGTGTAAGCATGAGATGTTAACTGACAACAAGAATTCACTGTTGTTTTATGACTTATTTGGTAGGTAAACCTCCAGAGGAATTGAACTACTTCAGAGTTCTAGTAACCGAGAGTCACGGAGTGTCGAAGATTTGAAATAATATCTGACCATCCATTGAGGAGGAATATCCACGACCGAGATCCAAAAGTGAAAAAGTAACGTGCATGAAGATTAACTTGGTGTAGGTAGCACACAATGATCTGGATCGTTGAGTTTTTTGGACACACGTCAACTCAAGATTGAAGTGCACAGTGGCCAAGTGTTAAAGCTCCACTATGTTGAAAGAGAACAGACCGAAGATCTCAACTCCTAATTAAGTTGTGATCATCGATTTTGTTGAATCTTTTGGGTAAGCCAGGATCGTCCATTCAACGAAAGATTAAAATTAACCATCTGATATACTAGTGAATAGAGTATATGAAATTCAAAGAAATTAACTCTGGAAGGATACAAGGTAGGAAAATTCGAATAATCTTGAAAACCCGGAGAGCCAGAGCTCCTGTTGGCCTAATTCTAATAGTCCTAGCTCTTGGTCATGTGAAGTTTCTTAAAATCAACTCGAGGGAAAATTTCAATAACTACATGGAAAAAATAACTTAAGCCCTTGGTTCTTAGTTTAAGGGCATATGAAAAATATCTCAACAAAGAGTACTCATGTGTACTTCGATGAAGTTTACTTTGGGATGTATTACTCTGATAAAATGCAAGAAGGCCGACGTCCGGAGGACTTGGTTCCAACATTGGTCTTGTGATAGAGGAATAAGGGTGAAAGAAGAGGTACTATGAACAACGCTTTAAATGGATAAGCCCATGGTTTTGAGCCCACGGTCATTTCAACATTGGGTTGAAGGAAGCGCCTCATATAGATTTAATTTCTTTAAATGGGTTAAGGTCTGTAGAGTAATTCGATAGAGAATTAATACCATAACAATACAAAGAATAGGTAAAAGCTCGAATATGACCTGTTGGTGAACTGAGGACACAACATAAGCATGAGAAAAATATAATGAGTCAATCCATATATGTTATCAACTCATGAGGACAAAGTTCGAATCAAGATTAGTTAGTTAAATGAAGAGGTGGAATGTTTCATGTCAAAAAGCCACATTGGTTCAATCCTATACCATTTGAAATATTATATAAACCAGAAGTGGTAGTTTATCTAAGGATGTCTTGGTG
>JASDQU010422017.1:0-10119 GCA_032191745.1 Picea mariana
AAGCCTGTGATTAACGAAGCTAAGGTCGAGCCACCCGTGCCCTTCCATGTCCTACTTCCATCTCCTAAGCCCTCAGTCGACCCTGATACTGACTTACCTGATGCTATAACTGAGAAGGCTGAGGCTATTAAAAATCCCGTAAGAAAAAAGGCCAAGGCAAACCCTACTGTTGATGCCAAGGGTAAAAAGAATGCTCGGCTTATCTCGAGAATGGCTAGGAATAAGCCTAAAACTAGTGTTGAGTAGAAGCCCATAGTCCTTAGTGAGGATTCAGACTCTGACATAGAATGCTTCCTAGCTAGTGAGTACCCTTACTCACAGGGTTTGTGCTACGAGCCACCTTATGATTTTGTTTCCAATCTGCCCCCTTGCCTAAATAATAATCCTAGCTACCCAAGGATCAAATTACCTAACGAAACCCTCGGTACTGTAACCAAACCCTCACCTGCACTTTCAAAGCCCACATAGTTGTCCTGTGACCAATGTGATTTATGGTAGGAACGATACTATATAGACGTTCTCCTACTTCAATCAAAAATCCAATCACTGAAAATCAAGTTGCAGTATTGACCAGCCAAAGAGACAAACTCCAAGCAACTGATAGGAAGCAGAGGACTACTAGCTCCATCATTTTTAATAATTTTGAATCGTCCATAGCCGTGGTTAACTCCAAAATGTCATGACCAAGCCGTCTGCTCGTCATACAGGTATGAATTTTGCTATCGTTTTTGTTTTGTGAATGACCAGGATTAATATAATGATTTGGATTTCATTTTCAAATAGCTTTGTATATCTTTCGAAATGGCTCTATCATTATGTGTTCATCCTGTACAGTGTTTTCTCTTTGTTAAAAATAAATGAAATTTCGATTTGGATACACGATTTGCTCTTACCCAGTTTAGCCATTGATAGATTTTTATCGGATTTGATTGGTTTTCGATTAGATTTGATTTGATCGTGTGTCTGATTGAGTTGACGAAATTGATGGTTTGTTTTCGATTGGATTTGTTTGTATCCAATTTGAACAGGAAATTTTTCATACTAGATTTAGAATGCGATCATGTTTTGATTTGATTTCGTTTTGGTTAGTTTGTATGCTGTGATTGTTGAACGATTTCAAGCGTTTGGTTGTTACGATCTTTTTATATGTTGTGCCATATAATTTTCTAAATCGAGAATACAACTCTGATTGACAATGATTTGAAAAGAATGACTCTGTTTTTATGGAAACAATATTCTCAGTTAAGCCTGTGCAAACACGCCCGAATCATAGAATGGTTTCAATTCACGACAACGATATTAAACCCTAGCCATTTGATTCGCTTGAATGGATTCCTATGTATCTTCAGTTAGTAAGATCGATTTTATGAGTTGTATTCATATCAAAAATAGACTTGATTACAACACTGTTAATTTTAATTTTTAAACGAGTTTGTTAACTCAAATCGACCTATGTTATTGCTGTCAAATTCGTATGAGGAAATTCGGGTAATAGTCATTTCAAAATGCATTCAAGAAATGATCTCGTGAATGATTTTTGTCTGCGACAATTTGCAATAGCAAACGATTGACCAATTCTTACGAACTTTGTTACCAATTGATTGATCCTGTTATGATTTCATCTACGCGCCAGTTTTGAATTAGTTCGCTCATGGCATAGATCGTTTGTTATGTCAATACTGTTATGATGGTTTGAAAATGATCTTGTTGGATTCGATAGTATCTCATGTTAATGAGACAGCATAACAATTGCTTGCGATTTGTTTTAATTGATTTCAGTTTGATATGAAACGATTTCATAACTGTTTGATTATGATTCTGTTCGCCCAACTTTTTGGTAACGAACGAAACAGAGTACACCTATCTCTGTAATCATTTGATTGATTTTGGTCCTGTTTGATTTCGAAATGGTATAACAATTTCAAATTGAATGATTCATTTTCAAATAGCTATTGGATGTTAGTTAAATTTAATTCTTTAATAGATTTGAATTGATTTTTTATGCTGATTCTGTGTCTTATTTAGACCAGCTACAGAATCGCAAGATTCTGTAGCTAGTCTATAGAATTGGATTTTTTTTATCATTTTATTAATAAAATACCCTTCTAACTTGTCTATTTTGAACGCCTTTCAGGTACATCCAAATTGCATTGGACATACTGGACACTCTAGGGGATATTTGTCTGTTTTAGTTTTATTTTAGGTTCCTATTTTAGTTAAACTTGGGATATCTTCCCAGATTTTATGTAAACAATTTTGATAACTTCCACAGGGATGTTTTACCCTGTGGAAGATCTTTAAATACTTATTATTTTTTGTAATAAGGATCATCCTCACTTGTGGGAGAACCAGGCTATGGATTTCTAATACAAACTGAGACAAAAATTGATGTTTTGCTACAGCTTTCGCTTTTCATAATATCAATCTTTTGTTTCAAGTTTAGGCATGTCATTTACAGTTGATTATAGACTACTTTAGCTATCATAGTCTATTGCAGAATGATGTGATTTAATTAATATGATCCATGTATGATTTATTTCAATACTTAAAAATAAAGCAATTAATTTGTTCAGTTAATGAATGACAGATTTCTCTTCTTCATCAATTGGATTATCTTGTATAAGTCTTTGCATACGAGTTTATCTAACTGCGAAGATTTATAAATCATAAGATTGTTGTAAGTTTTTATATATTGTTTGTCCTGTAATTATATTGAAGAGCACTGCAACTATCGTTTACGAGAAGCTAAGGAATAATTCGGTGTGGGTTTCCTCTCTCCGATCAGCTAGGACAATCATTATACACAGGACAAATCTGGAGCATTTATCCAGGTCAGTTTGTGATTTATTTTTGTTAGTTTGTTTAGTATAATATTAGTAGTTTAGTTAGATATATGTTTAGTTAGAATTGTAGATTAGAGTCAGTATATTAGTTGTTTAGTTTAGTTAGTTTTTTGTTTTATTTCTGTTCATAAAATTATAAAATCAACAAAAATATCTTTCTCTGTCTTAGGGCAGAATACAAATGAGTTTTCCAGGTTTTATTCAAATATGTAAATTGATGATATTGTACATTTTGTGAATAAGATTTATTTATGTTAGTAGTTAGATAGTTAATTAGTTAGAGTTAGTATAGTAGTAGTTAGTAGATTGTATACATAGAATAGTTAGATTAGTTTAGTTTGTTTTAATAGTTATTTTTAGTTAGATTAGTTTATTAGTTTGTTTAATAGTTAGTTTTAGTTAGATTAGTTAGTTTAGAGTAGTTTTCTTTTTGTTTTTTTAGCACTTAGATCGGCTAATGGAGCCGCTAAACTCGTCAGGGTGGTTCATCCCAAACGGCTTGGGTTATTAGACAACCCTGGACCGGTTCCACTCTCTCAATTGATGGACGATCAATTTTGCCCGTCAACAAATGGCGCTAGAAGGAGGTCCTGAACTTAATTAATGGCATGAGGTGGTCGCAAGACTCCTCCACCACCTAATTGCTCACCCATAGTGACTAGAAGCCATTCAAACGATAATATTCCCCCTCAAAAATCAACTAATTCAACAGACGATCCACAGATCATAGTTGAGCCAGCAACCCCTAATCCTATAGGTGGTGACATACAAGAGATTGTCCACCAATATCTTATAAAAAAACATAGTGCCTTAGCCCGTTTGAGGAAACCAAACCGTCCGTGGGGCCAACCTTTGGATTTCTCTGATATCAGAGAACAATTAGGAGACACCGGTCTCACTGTGAATTCTTCAGATCCAATCTTAAATCCTGCTTCATGAGGATCTGGAATACCCCCTTCACCACCTCCATCATCTCCTTCCTCTTCTGGAGGAGATTCCTTTGACGAAGGAAACTCCCCTTCTCAGCCTTCCACACCCACTACACCAATGGAAAATCAGAACAACCCTGCTAGACCCTGGCTTGACCAGGATGTCGTAGTTGTACCTGGAGCTCAGCATCCTCTACCTAAACACCCAGAGAAAGGGCTTCCCAAGTTTGATCCTGACTCAAAACAGATCGCTGAAGATCACATAAATTTTTTTATGTTAGCCATAAGACTCCGCAATGTCGAACATGAAGACATTGTCTGTAGGTTGTTCCCTTATGCTTTCGAGGGTAATGCATCCAAATGGTACTTTGCCCAACAACCCCATACCATCGTGTCTTGGGAAAAGTTCGAGTCATGCTTTTTGGAAAATTTCAGAGATGGTAAGCCTCCGGAAGTCCTAGTCATGGATTTTTCTAGCTTAAAAATGAACCCAAAAGAAAAAGTTAAAGACTTTAATCAAAGATTTCTAACACTCAAAAACTGAATCCCTATGGATTCTATGCCTACCGAGAGTCTTATAATAGCATACTACACTAAAGATTTGCATCAAAGTATAGCTATTTGGGTTAAACAATCTTACAAAGCCACGTTGTTAGAAGCCTTCGAAGAGGCCATCCAAATTGAAAAAGACATACTTAGTCTTAAAGACTCTACTAACAACGAAACTGAGACTAGTTCTTCTTCCAAAAAGAAGATTGAAATCCTCCCCAAACCCACTCAAAGTAAAACACAACCTGAAAGCTCTGATTTGGAAAACCTAAATAAAGTTGTTCAAAAACTGTCTAATCAAGTTATAGACTTGAAAAGGTCGACCGAAGAAGCTTCCTCGAGCAAAGGACCTTACAAACCCCCGTTCCGGAAGCCTTTTCCTACCAACTGACCTAATCCAACCACAGAAGGCCTAAATCTAGAAACTCCGCAATGCGCCCTTCAAATGATTCTAGAAGCCCAAGATAACTTGATGCCTCCTGAGATTCTTGAGGAGGTAGTTGAACAAGAGACAGTTCAAGAAGAAGAGTCTTCTCCAAATATTTTTGGACACTTCTCGGATAGCATCTTTCAAGCTAACTTCGAGACAGTACATCCTTATAATACAAGGAGTAAGACAACAAACAAACCTTCTACCGAAAACACTACAACTTTGCCTCCAAAGCAATCTAAATCAACTGAGACTAAACAGAGTAATGTGAACCCCAACTTAGATTATCATGTAGTTGAAGATCTTAAAAAGTTAAGGGATAACATTTCTATTTATGAGTTATTGAAATTTCCATTTCTGCTACAAAAAATGTTACAGAATATCTCAGAGAATGGAAAAAATGGTAATTCTAATGGTAACAAGGTTGTGCAAAACAAAGCTCCCCAAAAGAATTCCACTAAAAACAATCCCGATCCTCAAGATAAAGGAAGCCTTCCTGTAAGTAATGTAAATAATGTAAATAATGTAGATAAAGTAGCCGTAGAAACTGCGAGTAAAAAGCCACAAGCTACTACTCTTAGTACTCGCAAAAATGTACCCCCTTTCCTATTAACTTTCGAGATCTTTAACAGAAATGTGCATAATTGTATGGTAGACTCAGGAGCGTCATCCAATGTGATGCCTTGGTCTGTTTGCCAGAAGATAAATGCAGAAGTTGAACCATCTACTTTAAAAATCATACAACTTGATCGGACAAATGTCAAAGTTATAGGTGAACTAAAGAATGTTCTTATTAGATTATCGTCTAACCCCAAGGTTCATCAAGTTATTGATATAATTTTTGTGGATATTCCATAAGTGTATGGTCTGTTTTTAAGCAGGGACTGGTCGGAACAACTACATGGTTATTTCGTGATAGATTGGTCCCATCTATGGCTTCCAGAAAACGACAAGCCTAACAAGATAAAAGTGTGAGCGCTACCTTAAGTTCACGGTCACATATTTGAACGATCCCAACGAACTGTATACACCTCCTGCTGATTCACCCAAAGTACAAGGGATGGACACCTTCTTCGGCAATTTCATGGCCGAGGCTTCACCTATCACCAATCCTGAACAACAGTCTGAGATTGTATCATATATGCAGCCAATAGCTTCCATGCAAAGGTCCCATGTACCCGATGCAAATCAAATTTGGTCTTTGTATTTCGACGGGTCAAAGTCCAAAAAAGGAGCTGGCGCAGGCTGCGTCATTATCGATCTGGCAGGTAACAAAACATTGATGTCATTTAGGTTGGAATTTGAATGTCAAAGAAGTCAAAGTGCTTGAAAAGAAGAAATCATTATTTAAATGATAAATTAAAGTGACAAAATCAAGAAAGATTATTTAAATGATAAAATGAAGTGATAAAATCAAGAAGGAATATTTAAATGATAAAGTATTGGAGAGCTTTCTATTCATGGAAAGTGGTTAACCCTAAAGTATGGAAAATAGGTTAAGTGACCTAGAAATGGGTTAAGTAACCTAAAAATGGATTAAGTGACTGAGAAGATGAAAGTATAAATAAGAAGCTAGGATCTCTTGTAAAATGCACATTTTGAGTAAGAATCCCTTTTGTGGATCAATTGAGAGCTTCTTGTGGAGTATTGATGGAGAGATTCTTGTGAGAGCATCCTATTGGTGTGGATCTCTTGAGCATGCTTGAAGATCTATTATGAGGAAGAGAGCGAGAGGAGGATCTCATGGAGGCATCAAAGTTTTGGCAATGTCGGAGATCTTGACGACAAAAGTCTCGGAATCATAGAAAACCCTATTTTCTGATGTCCACGCAGGTTGTCTGTGTATAGGGTGCATGTACATGTGGGATGGATGTGTATAGTATGAGTGTACACGTGGGATGACTATGTACAGGGAGTGTGAAGTGGATAAAATCATGGAGATTTTTGTTTGAGATGGTGCCAAGCTCTTGGATGATGAGGCAGGTTCCAGATCTGCATTCTATGGCCTCATATCTATCATTGAGACACTGGTATAGTTACATTATTGTCTTGATGGATACTATTGTTTGATGTGTTGTGAATGCTTAGGGCATTCTTGGTATGGCTTCTATGATGTGGCTCAATTTGGTTGATTTGGTTGATGGAGTGAGCAGCACTCTTGTGATTTAGTAGTGACATGATTGCGATGGTGTACTAGTTATTTATACATGATTGAGATAGAATTCTTATTGATTTGTTGTGGAGCATGAGCAAGCTATTGGAGAGCTTGGATGTGTTGTGACTGGTTGTGGGTCAGTTTGGATAATGGAAGATAGAAGAGAAAGTGATTGCAGGTTGCAGAGGATCTGAGCATGTGAAGACAATCAAAAGCCTAGTTTCTTAGAAGCATACGCTTGTTGCATTATACACTGGCCGTGTTCACACGTGGGCTGTAGTGAGCTAGGGTGCATGCACACGTGGGTTGCACTACTGACAGGTCGCGTACTTGTTGACAGATTGATATCTGTTGAGTATTGTTGCCTCATATCAGTTGGTGCTGAGGGTGTAAGCCGAGTCTTGCATTATAGAGTAGGTGCTCTTACAGAGTTGTACTCTATTTAGTTGTTGCTAATAAACCCCAAGGATTGTAGTCCGTAATAAAAAGAAAATCATACATACATCTTGTGTTCTTTGTGTTCATTGTGGTGATGACTTGTTGTTGATATATTGCTTATATATGTTGCTGATATGTGCTCACATCTAACTAGTTATAAATGACAACAATGGGTAATGAATAAATGTTGAATGCTAATTTATGAGTTTTTGTGCAAGAGGGAAGTTTTGGGAAAGAGGGCCCCACACTCATTCACCCCCCCCCTCTAAGTGTGGTAGGTGTGTCCAACAATTGTATCATGCACACACTAGTCTGTGTAGAGGAGAAAGAACATGTAATGTCATATCGACACATATGACCATACATGGTTTATAAATGTACCCTGCATATGATTTATTCTAACAAAAAAACAACAGATACTGTAATTTCACATGTAATCCTCGAACAATTTTTCATGCAACTATTTTCTTTCATGCTAGCACTGAAGCACCAACAAAATCTCATAGAAGAACATATATCAACCTCGACATATAGGGAAAATAACACAACTGCATGTCGACTCGTGGCTGCAGGGGATGAACATCCTAAAGCGCCCCAAAAAACAATAATAATCCAAAAAAAAAGAAAAAAGAAAATCTCCAACCACTACCGCTGGACCCAAACCCTACAAAGATGAATCAAACAAAAGAAAACAACAAGCACCAAACCAGCTATAAAGCACGAATAAGATGAACAGCACCCCCAGGGCCCCAAAGTGTAAACCCGAGCCAAATAAACATAACCAACAACCCATGAACCAACGAACCAGCAAGAACCATCGAGCCAACAAACAACATATGTATCTCTAAATATTACAAAACTACAGCCCAAGCAAAAAAGGAACCAAAAGCATACAAGGACCATGCCGCTACAAATAAGAAAACATTCTTACTTGCAAACTGCAAACAGTGAAAAGAAAACAAGGAATATAAAATGAAACTATGGCATCAAAAATTACTCTGAAATGATGAAATGCAGAAGCATGGGTTGAATCATGAATGAAACAACAACAAGCAGCAACCGACAAACCAACGAAGAAGCAGTCACTGAACCAGTAAAAAATGTATGTAGCTTCAACGATGATGAAATTGCGTTGCAAAGGTAGAAGAAGGATGAAACACAGAATGGAAATTGAACTAGCAATGTACAACAACATTGTACAAATTCACTGTAACTATATGAAAAATTGCAAGGAAAAATGTACTCCGAGAAGCGTATTTACATAAACATTTAAGGCTGTCAGGTTGTCTAAGGACCTCGCACTATGAAAACATTTAAATTGTCAGGCCTATTGGATGACATCGCGTCATGTAAACATTTAAGCTGTCAGGCCTATTGAGGCATCGTGAAAAAAGTGTCAATACATTTCAACAAAAATACATCCGGCAAGGACGTTATAAACTTTGGAATTCTCAATCACTATAAACTTTGGATATCAAAACATTTCAATATGATTAGTACATATCAAAACTTAGGGATATATTCAACTAGCAGAAAATGGCAATACAAACATTCGAACTAATGCTAGCATTAACCCACCTTCAAGCAATGTACAGGAAAATTATATGATTCAAAAAGACTGTATATGAGAAAAACTTTGGAAATGTTGCCATATAAAACATTAGGAATAGCGAAGCCGACAAAAAGACCTCCAATCTCTTATCCAATCAGATCAATACATATATGATACTTTTTATTATATAAAAATATATGCTTTTAATTCCCTAGCTCCAACAATAGGTATTATGAAAATATTTCTGGTCAAAGGACAAACTAATCTATAGTCAACAAATTATCGATCACTATAGTCCCTCTATGTCTACGAAAGGGACTAATAAGATATCTCAAGAACACTTGTGAATCTTGAAAACATTATGTTTGAATACATATTTTGAAATTAACATTATTTATAATGTATAATGAGTTTAATTAGATAAATAAAAATAATAAAATTATCTTATATTTGAATGATGAAAATGAATACAAAAGTTATTATGTTTTTTTTTAAATAATAAGGTATTAAATAATTATTAAAAACATATATTCTATATAATTAATAATAGAATATATCAAAAAGAAATGATGATCACCCTTAATTATTCTAAAAAATTCATTTATCTTAAAAATACTTTTTAATTGTTTTAACAACAATTTTATTATACAAATTATTAACATTAATCATGATTATAATAATATTGATTTAAAAAAAATGAATTGGGTATTAGACAGTGCAAATCACAATAAGTTACAATAGAGTTTTGCTTATACTATCCCAAATACTCTTTTTTAATTCTGTAGAGTTTAGATGCTAAAAAAGACTATGTCTTCCTTCCTACTATATGACAATGATAGATACTTAAAAAACTGTCTCATTAATAATATATATATATATATATATATATATATATATATATATATATATATATATATATAAACTTAAATACACTTACACCCATTGTGGATATTATTTAAGTATTTCAAGCGAAAGGAAAAACCTATTGGTGTACTTTATTTTTCATTGTTCTTTGTGTGAGGGAAAGTTGAGGGAAACATCCTGCAAGATACCAGATATATAAAATATGCAGAACAGAAACAAAATGCTAGAAATAACAGAATAACAGTGAAATATCCAGCATAATCTTCACAATACACATAAATGATATACGAAATAGCAACAGAAATAGCACTTGAACAGAAATAGCACTTGATTCATATAGCAATGTTCACAGGCCTCTT
>JASDQU010422021.1:0-10121 GCA_032191745.1 Picea mariana
CTCGTCCCCCTCCATACTCATTCCATTAATATTTTATCTTCTCGGGACTATCAGACTCCCTCTCTGCATACGCAACCCTCTGCAGCATACGCCATCCCTGTTATCTCATTTATTTATTTATGTCTTAGATTTATGTCACAAGTCATTAAATGAAATCTTCAGTTTGATTATTACTTAATCAATCACTCTTATTTTCTTTAATTAATTTTTCTTTGTAATCTTTAATCATTTATTCAATTAGGGTCGTTACAAGAATCATATTTTAACTCTACTCATATTTAGTAAGGCACCAATCATTAAATGGTAATATGGGGAATAAAGTGACACTATGAGTGATTTATGGAGATCTTTTAGGAAGGGTGAGGGAAAGTGACTTTAATTAAATAAAATGTGGAATTTCTTTTGCAACTTGGGGGAAAGGGTGACAAGTGTAAGGGGGAAATAATTCTAATTTATCTAATTAAAAAGTGAATTAATTGTGAAAGTGGGGATGTTTCATTAAGGAAACTCCTATAAAGAAAATGGAATATATGGGAAAGACATCACACTGGTTATGGGAAACTTTATGCTGCAAAAATTTTTAGTGGTTTTACTTGTGAGAGTTGGGATACCCATCTTGAGAGAGAGTGGTGGCTCTACCTCGCGACAGAAGCTCGGAGCTAGAGTATTTTTATGGTTTTGCATGCGTATCCCCTTTGCGGCTTGAGGGGATAAGAGGGGCAAAGAGTACCCCTAGCGTTGGTTGGGAGGTACCGGTGAAGTCTGTGTGATTAGAAAGCGGGAGGAAGGAAGGAGTGCAAATTACTGAAGATCATCTTCAATTATTCGTCATTGGTTACAATATTCTTATTGAGATTGCAATTGTATTAAGTTTATTTGTATATAAACTTTAAAAATTGTTGTAAGTTGTAATGGATTTCTGATATAGAATTGGTAGGTTCCTTGTTAGTTTTTGTGAACCCTAGAAGTGAATTATTGGTAAATTGTAAATATTGTTTAAGGCGAATTCCATTATATATTGAAATCCTCTTGGAACTTTCTACTTATATGTGAGATTTGTTTTGTTATTTCTCCCTTCATATGAAGGCTCTAACGTTTTTAATTCTTCCTTTATCTGCTTTGCTAGTGAACGAAGTTTGTTGTGATATTCCTATCAGATTGTTTTACGAAATAGAAATTAAAATCGCAGACTTGATAGTTGTGAATACATTACAACGTGTATGAGTTTAACAATGATGGAATTTATGATGTGAATTCTCTGTGTGTTGAGTTAATTATGAACGAATGAGTTGTTGTTTTTAGATAGGATAAGAAAAGTAAATGTCATCATGATCGCTTCCCAGAATTCACACATCAAAAATTTTAAAAAATTATTATCTAAACAATCAACCGACTCAACGAGTATTCTTGTATGTTGCCCTTCGATTAAGCAACTTGATTTGATTATTAACTCTTTCTTGTCCTTGAATTTTCATTGTCGCTTCATGATATTGGTATAATCTCTCTCTGTTATACTATGACCAGTAATGGAGTATGACGCCCATCTTACTTCTTCAAGATGACCAGTTTTTCTTTTAAAGCCCAGATTCTCATTTTGTTGGTGCACTTCATTTTTGTGTGCACTCTCCTCTTCTTGGCTTGTGGGCCTAGCGTTGGGACCATGGCTCTTTCCTTAACAACTTGTGTTTGATAATTTTTTATGATTGGTATGTCCATTTGGGTGCTGCCTAGCTAATGAACAACCCAAAAATCTGTTTACTATTTATGTATTTTATTTTCTCTACATCAGAAGTTGATTACTCCCTTAAATCTTATTGAGTGTTGAACCTACCTGCACCTTTCTACATGAAATGAGAAACCCAGTATTTAATTGATGTCCACCTGTTAAGCCTTTCAATTTTGCTTCATGTAGTTTTTAATTTAGAATTTTTCAGAAAATTAGTTTCGTATCGAGGGTCGGAACAAGGGCCAGAACAGTGGCCAGATTAGGTGTCGTATCCAGGATTGATTTGAGTGCCATATTATACTATGCACCAATTCAATGAATAGATTGAGGCATACAACTTTGTTTCGTGACTCTTTTCCTTAGTGCCTTGTGTTTGAGTTGGAGTGGGAAAACTCTATTGAATTTCTTGACACTTACAAACCCTTATTCACGTTATAATTTTCAGAATTATATTTCTATTTGCCATGTTGTGTACAATTATGAATATAATTTCTGATTCAAAAAGAAATCTAGATTCACTGCTCATTTTAATTTGACAACTCTAAACCGTTATTTTGTTCTACTCGTAGGGATATTTTTGTGTTGATTTTATTAAGTGTAATCAATTTGTAGTGCAAGCTTGAACTCACATCTTTATCTATCTCTAAACCATTCTTACTGATATCATATTGTCTTGGTTAGATTCATTGTTTTAATCCTAAATTTTCTTTTCCTGGGTTCTTGTTTTTATCCTTGGACATGTTGAACGATCTCCTCTTGTTCCTTGAGCCTTTGCCTTATCAACTTGCAAATCCTGCCACTTTCAAATCCTTTACTCGCTTCCTGTGGAGTTTAATTTAAGTTATCATAATTTAGTGTTGGATTGAGGGAAGGATTAAGGTTTGGATTGAGGGCCAGATTAAGGTTTGGATTGAATGTCAAATTCTTATGCACACTGTTTCATGGGTTGGAATAAATTCTGGAACTCCTTTTGTTTCTTTACTCGGAGATGTAATTTGGCATTTGATTATATATTAATTGTTAAACATAAGACAAGCCTTCTCTTAACTTCTTTAATGAATTTTGAGATAGAAATTGCATTCTTATTTATGGTTGAATAAGAAGTGGTCTTCCTTTAGTTCCTTTAAAATGGATTTACAAATCATCTTAAGTTCTTTAGTTTATTGTTAAATAAAATTGGATCTTCTTTAATTATCCTTATATACGGATCTACAAGATAACATATAAACTATCTTATCTAATTCTTAATGATGGTATGAACTTCTTATAATTTATTTGCAATGGGAATGTAAGGTAACCTTGGAATCTGTCCATATTTCTTGTTATGATTGATCCTCTTAGTTCTTTTAAATGGATGTGTAAGCCATCAACTTCTTATTAAATTTTTGTATGTTGATTTTTATTTCCTTTATAAAAATTGATACATAATGAAGAGTAGAATTTTATTTTAATGTATTGCTTAAGAATATTGATCTTCTTGTGGTTCTTATAATTGAATATGTAGTTTTAGCCTTAAAATTTCTTACATATCCTTAGAAGATATTCCTTAATATTAAGGTGCATAGTTGAGCTATATGAGGCTAAGATTGTATTTATGCTCTTTTTATTTATTAATCTTTGAGAAATATCCTTCTACTCGTTTACACTCTTTGTGGCTAAACAAATAAGTATAGTAAAATATCCTATTGCGCCATGAATAATTGATGATTAGATGAGATTGATGATCTAGTTTGGATTGTGGTTTATGTTGGGCTTTGGGAATTAGACACCTCTGTGTTCCTCATAACAATCTCCATCCCTAATACCTTAAGTGGTCAAAATAAATAAGATGAATCCTGAGCTTGAGTGTTTCTTATGTGTCCTGGAGGTCCTAACCATGGAGGATAGGTTGGGTGGGTATTTTCCTTGATAAATGTTGATTGGTAGATAATGATGTTTCTTTCATATGAACTTGATAAATTTTCTTTTGTATTGATTAATAGATGATGTGCCGATGTTAATTATGCTAATCCGTTGATTGAGTCATTATTAAACTATGATGATGTGTCACTTTTGATGCTAGTAATTATGTTGTGTCGATTTAATTTACTAATGCAATATATATATATATATATATATACCTTTTCCACATCGCTATTAGTTGTTGTAACAGAGGGGATGTTACATAAATGTTAAACGCCAAATTAGAATATATGTATGAAGAACCATGGATATGTTGTAATGATCGCCTAGCTATGGTTGATCTTAAAACAATTTAGCAAGCATGATGAGAGAAGATGGTCATATCAATGGTTATATTCTAAAACTCAATTATATGTTTTGGATAATCTCAGAAAGAGGAATTTTCTTTACATATCAAACCATAGTCCATGAAGCCTTTGTTCATATATTCAAGATTTCTATGGTTATCGTGGATTAATAGTCACACTATTATATTCCATGTTTTCTATAGAAATAGAACAATGACAATTCTCCAAATATCTCCATAAGTATGGAATGATCATCATGCCTAATTACTCTAATCATCCATCTGTGAAATTCCCATATGTTTGGGACTCGATCATCGGTCTTCCACTACCCTCACAATGGAAGAGCGATGGAATGTATCTCAAGATTTTCCATTTCTCACATGGATCACTACTCTTTTCCACCAAAAGAAACTCCTTATCGTCGAATTTCACTCTCTCTCTATTTGTAGATTTTCTCTTTCCAATTTCCAAAAACAACTTCTTATGGTTGAATTTCACTCTCACTAACACATTTCTAGTTTCCAATTTCCCTGTGTATATAGGAAGCATTGCAACTCATCCATGGTGATCACCATCATAAGGCTATGTATAGTCTTTTCCTCAAATTCATTGATGGAATCTTGAATTATTCCTTACAAAAAAATCGCATGCACTTGATCGAGTCCCGCATAGACTCCAAAGTAATACTGGTAGGCTTGAAGCATTTCAAGGGGATGTTCAACTACACGTTACTCTGTATGGAGCTCTACATTTTCATGTATGAGGCACCGACCGAGATCCGACTGCAGTGTTTAGAAGTGTTGGAAAGAGAATTATAGGGCTCTCATATTGCAAGAAGATGCTAGAGGCAATGGGGAGAGATACTGAGGAGCGAATGATGAGATCCATGGCGCTCTCCCTCATCAACTGCATGTTCAATGCCATGCTTGTGGACAAGCCGCTTAAGAATTCGATGTGGGAGAGAAGCATCCATAATTCTCTTTAACATTCATAGAGAATATGCGCACATGACCTGTATAGGAATGCCAATATATGCAGGAAAAACCAAAAAATTAAAGCAGACATACAATATAAAAAACAAACGACACAACTCGAACTACAAAACTCTTGCCATTGCATTCACTGAAAGGAACAGTGGTGACCTTGTTCCTGTGCCTATGAATAGGAAAAACATGCATTCATTTTTTTTGCATACTGAGCTAGTAGTTGTACATGCTATCTCAAAATTGAAGAAACAAACTGTATAAAGGTTGGTTTGTGGGGTATTCATGAGAGTGTTGCGTGAGACCTTTAAAATTCAAAATTGTCAAGGAGGCTCAAAATTCAAATTTGAAATTGAAATGCAAGGGAATACGTCTTGGGAGGTGATCCATTCGAGAGATCTCAGTCCTTTCATTCCATTGGCTTGACGAAAATATTAGATGGGGTCACCGGATGTTTTAACAACCTGAATAGGAGTAGGCTAATTCAAGAGATATCTCAATGTCCGGGGGTTAGTGCTACAACACAAATGGAGGTTGGGCTTAAAATCTAGCTACCGTAGTAAGGAAACTCAGGAGGGAAGATTGCTCTCGAGTTAGCCTACTCTGAAGCCAAAAGTCTCTTGTGATGTCTTCTATTTTCGAGAGAAAATTCTTTCACATTCTTATTCTTGTAATTGTCTTGAAGATTCAATTTATCTTGGGTTATATTATTCATTCAATTGTTTAAACGATTGAATTTATTGAGTTATATATCATCTTATATTTATTTTAAATTTACATCTATCAAACACTCAAACTAACATCTATAGGTATTCAATATTTGAAGGTGTAATGTTTTTTTTAATTATTTCATTCCATGTCAAATTGTACACACTGTAATATTTTTTTTTTTTAATTTAGCTTTTCAATATAATTATCATTAAATTATATAAACAAAAATTGGTTATATGCTTTCTTTAATTGTTTAAGTGATTGAATTTATCTTAAGTTATATGTCATCCTAGATCCATCTTAAATCTAGATCTATCAAGCACTCAGAGGGATCCAAATTTTTAAGGTGTAATTTTTTAAGCTACATAGACTTGATTCTTATAACCTTGAACAAGATAAGATAGTTTTATGAGAAAACATCAGTAAACAACTTGATTCTTATAACCTTGAACAAGATAAGATAGTTTTATGAGAAAACATCAGTAAACATGTGAACAAACTCCATCTTCTTTATTCTTCCCCCCATCAAAATGGGGGAAGCTTCATCCTTCTATTTCCATAGGGTCTCTAAGTTCATGGACCATCTCTTCTTCCCTTAGGCTTGACTTGGATAGAGTTCATTGTTTCCTTGTTGTTGGAGACCATTGTTGAGGAGTCCATGTGCTCATTAAGTGTAATATTATGCATCATATTGCACTTTTCCTCAATAAAATCTATCCTTTTCTTTTGATTCACAAGAAAAATGATGGTGCTAGAATTTTGGCTAATGCAAGCTTGCTTAATATCTGAAACTTTGGAGGACACCAAGAAAATAACACTTGTATTGGCTTGAATTAGTTCCTCATGGTTACACATGACTCTATGGATCTCATGAATGTCACCTGTATCCATATTGCATAATTCTTCACAAGAAACCTAAGAAAAAGACCAATGGGAAAGACCAAACCTTCTTCTTACACCAACAAGTTTAATGCCATCAAAACTTATTATATTTTTGAGTTCTGAACTTAGAGATCTAGTGGCATTATCACCGTGCTTGATGGGCTAACTTTATTTTTTGACGACCTGAAACCAAAAAGTACTCATAGCACTGTACATAAATTCAAAACACCAAATTTTTATATTGAAACAAGCCCAATACACTAAACCGAGATTCATAACAATAGCCTTTAAGAGTCTCACTAAAATAACAAGTTTTTACTTAATCAAATACAACTTTAACACGAGGATGTTGGGATTCAAGGTTATGTTCAATCCAAATTCTAAAAAGGTTGTTGCAGATAGAAAAAAACCATGTCCCCTAAGTTCCCAATCTCCAAATCAACAATTAACTACTGAAAAGGTTCCATGTAGAAAAGTAATGATTATTGCCACAACTTCCACCACCCAAATGCCTCAACTTCTCCAAAATATTTTGTGATATTGGAGAAGGAGAGGTTGGGTGGAATTCTACTGTCAAAACAAGTAAAAAAGACGTGACATGAGAAAATTGACCCTCTTGACTCATTGCTTACGTAGGATACTATTGAAAGGAAAAGACTTATATAGAGAATAAATGACCTAGTATAGCTACCAACGCTAAGTGGGATACTTAACAAACTTTTACATGCATGGGTAAATTAGACTGTAATACACCTACATTCAATCCTTATCCCACCCATCATCCCATTGAGAATGTATCATAACACATAGTGACATTCAATAACAACGAATGAAGATTGTTTTCTCATGAAGAGAAAGGTGTTAAGTGTCCTCAATCGCCCGTCCCAAGACTTTACTAACTCGTAATCAAATGTTGATTCATGGTGATATTAAATGAGCTTGATATCGACTTAATCCAAGACTTAGGAGATGACAATAAGGTCTCGAATCCCATTTTTAACCAAAGTGCCAGGGTTAAGCTTTGTCACACGCTTGGCCCATAGATCTTCTTCCTCATTGAATTCGCTCTTGATAGGGAAAAATGAGACTCCAACAAAGGACCTAAGATGTTGCTTGATTATGGTTTTCAACTTGGCTCCTTTAGACATGGATTTGCTAATAATTTGTTTAACGCTAATCATTGACTCCCCAAAGATTCAATGAGCTCCAATATTTTTCTCTTTAGCTATAGATAAACCATATAATAGAGCATAAGTCTCAACCAAGTTGTTGGATAGATTACTTAAGTCCTAAGTCTCAACCAAGTTGTTGGATAAATTACCTAAGTCCTAGTTGAAATTTCTCTCAAATTGTGAAAACTCCACACACTCCTACCACCTCTAAAGTGATTATTAAAATACATTATTTAATATTTAATATTTTAAAATATATTATTTAATATTTAATATTTTAATATCAATGAAACAAATTAAAACGAATATTAATACGTATAACTTTTATATAGACAAGACATTATTTGTATATTTAATCACTTTAATAATTAGAATATATAATTTTTTTGCTTTGTTTAATAAACTTAATCATTTGTCTTAAAAACATGTTGTAACTATTGAATGTTTTTAATGTCCAATATCTAATTATCATTTTTCAACTAGTAACTTCAATGAAGTAGAACCCACTTTTATTATGTATTAAATATTGGAGACACATTTAAAGCACGTGAAACATCACAATGCTATTTAACTCTATTTTATTATTTTTCAAATCTTCGTTACACTAATCCCTTTTCATTCCGAGTCAGACACAAGCGTTATTTAATATTTCGTTTCAAACATCATAATGCAAAGTAATCATATTTAATTATGAGATAAATATTTCTTTAGAATATTATTAGAATATTATCAATAATAGATAACTATAACCAACTTTAATCAATTATAACCAAGCATCCTCATCCATACTAAATTATAGTCAATTAATAACACTTATGATTAATAATGATCCAAAAATTTATTTTTAACTATGATTAATATTAAGAAATGATAGTACACTATAATCAAATAAATGAATTAAAGTTAACAATAATTGTTAATCATAATGGTTGCGAATCATAAATAACCATTATCAACCATATTATAAAACCTTCTTTATAATAATTATAGTCAACTAATTGAATTATGATTAAATATGGTTCAATAAGTCGTGAATATAGTAGACTTAACCAAATATATAAATTATATAGTATTATAAACAATGAGCTATATATTTAATAAATAGTTAAATCTGTCTAAAGGGGTTGGATTTAATGGTGGAAAGTGAGGAGTTTTTCATTGTTGGGCAAGGTTCAATTCTCGTGAGGGCTTTACCTGGAGCGGGCTTTACCTGGAGCCATGAAGACACCTTGAGGTAGTGGTCGAACGTGTGATCGCAGTTTCTCAAACCACAAATTAATCGCGTAGCCAACAGGAACAAAAAATAAATAATTAAACCTAAATTTTTGATTGAATATAATAATACTTATTATATTTATAAATCAATAAAATATAATTATTTTATGTTTATAATCTTACAATGATAAGGTGGAACCTAACTACTCGACCTTTGACGCAGGTCAACCGTATGCCCAAAGACATACTACTAGTGACGCTTTTGGCATATATCACCAAAACCGGATAATCCACATATCCAAGATAGCAGCTCAATGCGGAGAGTTTCATGTAAACTAGTGGAACGACTCATTCTACAATAAAGAAACACGCGATATTATTCAAAATACTAAAAATATTATACTTATATAATTTTAATTCTAAAAAATCTTATACAATATATTATTATTATTATTATATCTATATTAATTATAATTATAAGAGTTTTAATGATAAAATCAATCATATAATTAAATGATAATAAGGTGGAACGTTTATCCAAAATACTAAAAATATTATACTTATATAATTCTAATTCTAAAAAATCTTATACAATATATTATTATTATTATATTTATATCACTTATAATTATAACAATTTTAATGATAAAATCAATCATATAATTTAAATGATGAAAAATATGAAGATAAAACCTATAATTACTAGTATTCACTATATAGTAATCCATATAATTAATCATGTGATAAACAAATAGTTTTTCAAGGTGCAAAGGTCCTATGATAAGTTGGATCCCGAGTCATATTGATATTATTTGTCTAGTTGAAACTTGGGAGCATGAGGAGTCTAAGGTTCATAACATAGAAGGATTTGTCTTGTGGTTGACATGGAACAAAAAATTCCACCGTAAAGGGATAGGAGACATAGTTTTTTCTATTAGAAAGAGAATTTCTCCTCACATTCAACTTCATAAGATTGACCCTCTCAATTGGTACATTTGGACAGAAATTTCAGACACCAATGCTAAGAATATGTATATAGCAATTTGCTATTTTGCACCTATTAATTCTACTTTTTATAAGAAAAACTATCTAGATAACAATTGTCCCTATAATAATTTAGAACAAGATATTTATAGTTTGAAAAATGAAGGTAATATCCTCCTGCTAGGAGACTTTAATGCTA
>JASDQU010422031.1:0-10120 GCA_032191745.1 Picea mariana
CAAAACCACTTCGAGTCTTGGATATAGCCCTCCAAGACTCAGAGAGGGATCTCTCTGTTTGATATAACTTTGTTTGAAGAGGATATTAGGCTAGTTACACATAACATAGGATTTGTTTTTAGGAATTGGGTATGGGCAGAGAAGAGAAACCATGGGCTATGGAGTCACTGCAAAGAACGATCAAAAATCCATGTCAATAGGATAATATTTGCAGGGAAAGGTAGACAAATCACTGGATCCTTTAATTTAAATGAAATGGGTGAGACGGAACAGGTCAAGAAATCTAATTAAACACAGAGCAACTAAGCATTCTGAGTTAATCTTCAGTGGAAAACATAAAAACTATACCAAGCCAGAGATAGAGGGTACATTAAAACCAATTATGTTCTTAATCTTCTCGGAATAATTCAGAGGAAGACGTTAATTATGATAACAGAGAAATGAATTTACAAAGAGGGATGCACATCACCAATCGAAATAGTCACAAGAATCCTGCAGCATAGCACTGTATTATTGAATTGATGAAAAATACAGAAAGCTCAGTGAGTTGTTTTACAAAAACTAAATCATGGTCATTTGACTGATCAAATTCTCCCCTTACACATTTGAATCACTACAATTTATAAAACAGGCTCTCCCCAGGCTCAGAAGGTCGGATTCAAGCACCTCGGCCAAGAATAGCATAAAATCCCCAAAAATCTGGAACTGCAAATTTGGACGAATTTGCTGAAAATAGGGGTACGCTCAGTCATTGAATTCTCCCAATCAGTGAAAACTGTGCCAAAAATGAAGGATTTTATTGTATATTATCTTGTATGGAGAAACAACCTCCTTCAATTTCTCAAATTTCGTCTCCACCTCTCCGAAACAGCTCCCGCAAAATTGGAACTGTAACAGGAAAAACCAGAAATCCAAAAAATGAGGCTTAAATACAGCTTATATTCTCCCAACTGGTTGCACCTTTGAAAAAAATGGAATAGGTTTTTGTTCTTCAGACCGTGATGAACAAAAACCTCTTTCGGTTTTTTAATGTTCATCTCCGTTTTCCCAGAATCCACTTCGCAATACGAGGTGTCAAACAGACAAAAAATGGGCGGTTTTGAAAAATTGGGGGAAAGTGGTTTTTTTGGGAGAGGTGGTATTCCAGACCCCCCCCTGAGGTGGTAAGTGGTATTGGGAGGGGGGGGTCTGAAATCACCTAGAGGTGACAAGTGTCCCTCCCAATACCACTATTCTGGACCCCCCCCCTCCATTAAAGTTCGAAAAGCACGGGGGGGTCCCGAATTTTTTATGTCCGTGGATTTAAATTTACTTGGGATAAGTGCATAAGGTGCACTTTTATTTTATTTGTTTTGTTTTGTTTTTTATTTTATTTATTAAGTTTTGTTTTACGTGTTTTTTTTTTCAATTTTTATTTTGTTTACTTTTTATTTATTACGTTTTAACTTTATTTTTTAATTTATTATTTGTTTTATTAATGTTTTGCGCCTATTCATTTTATGTTTATTACTCATTTCTAATTTCACTTTATTATTATTTAAGATATTATAGTATATTTTTGTCTATTAATTTTTGTTTTAACTATATAGTTTAGTTTTTATTTATGATTTATTTTATTTTTATGTTTTATATTGTTTTTTATTATTGTTTTGTATTTTGTTTTTTTCTAATTATTTGTTTTATGTTTTATTTGTATTATATTTTTAATTGTTTTTCTTTTGTGTGATTAATAAATCACTAACCTAATTATTAACAACTAACTCAATTATTAATTAATTAATTTAATTAATAATTAATTTATTAATAACAAGTCTGATCTAACTACTAACCTAATGTTTTTATCCTAAGGTGGTTTATTGCAAATGTAGAGACAAAGATAGCGAAGAGGAGCAGAAGTGAAGGATGAGGGAATGAAAGGTGTAGCAGGGTGGATGAAGGATGCAACAAGGTGATGGAAGATCAAGCGAAATGAATGGAGGGGTAAAATGAAAAAAAACGAGAGACTAGCAATCCAGGAACTTCATCATGAGAGCCACAAATGATATATGAATCATCAAATCTCCTATAATTATAGGACTCTAACAATAACAATGAAATACACAGAGATATTGCAATAAACACATAAATACAGTAATGCACAATTTTTATTAATGAGAGAATGTACAGAAACTGTAAAATTACAGAGTGAATGAATTGTTAGAATGGTGGAAGCTTATCTTTGATAAGAGATGTGATGGCTACACTCATTCGCAAGAAGATGATGATATTTACAATGAGGCTCTATAGGCCTTTTCAACATAAAGAAAATCCAAAACACTAGCCCCAGAAGATGAAATGCCAAAAGGTTTGTGGGCCTCGATGGGGGTAGTTGGTACGTCAACTTCCCAAGGGCGTAAATTTTGCATACGATCTTTATTTTGGGTGCACGATAGCTTGTTTGAAAGGTCTACTGAGGACTACACATTTTTTTGTCACACTCTAGCTAAAGCCTATAGTGTGACTGTGGCGAGCCCAAAAAAAATTGTTTAGGACCTCAAAATTGTCCTGGAAGTTTTGGACCCGAAAAGATGTAGGAACACTTCCAAGGTGGAAACCCCTGTTTTGAGCTAGTGCAATAGATGGGTGGCCACCAATTTCCACCTAAATCAATCCTCCCCCCTTAGGAATAAATGGTCTCCATTGCGTGAAGATCATGGGGAATCTTTTTTTGAATTTGAACCTTGGTGAGTTGCTTGTCTTGTTGAAGAAGTTGTCTTGCTTAGCTTATTGAAGGTTGTTATGAACCTGTTGTCGGAGGGGTTAGATCTGTTTAACCAATCTGGATGCATGATCTGTCGGAGTGTGGGAGGAATATGTTGGTGAATATGCAGTGGAAATATCTTGGTACTCTTATACAATATTGTTGATCTGCTTCTACTGGATAGAAGGGTCTTGGGCCGAGGATGAAGTGGTTGCAGTGTCCTTCTCTTCTGACCCGGTTATGAAGAGGATAAACTTTGCAGTGTGAGAGATTACTTTGTGGCACTATTTTTTTGGTACAGTAGTAGGAACTACCTTTGGTATCATGTAGGGCTAACCCCCTAGAGTAACAATGACGCTACGGGGTCGAGACTCATAAACAGCATGATGCTTCCACATATATGGCTAGCCTAAAAAAACATCACAGATTTCCAGTGGGGAAACATCACATGGTACCTCATCCCTGAAGGGCTTGATGTCCTATGACAGGCGGCACTGTTGGCTGACATGAAGATCTCATCCCTGGCGGAGCCATCCGATGTTGTATGGTTGTGGGTGTGGTTTTGTCGGCAAATCCAACTACTTGACGACGTGTGTTGAGATGGGGTTCTTATGGCTTCCGTTATTTACAATAAAATGCAATGGGATCCCCTTCACCCACATTTTTGAATGGAAAAGGTGCTCCCCCTCCTCGATATCCTCTAGTTCTTCTGGTTAGATTTTTGTGGTCTTGATGGTAGCAGTGGGTTCTGTATCAATTATATGTCTTCTTTTATTATTGTTTGAATCGGATTATAATTCGAGGCTCGGCTCTATTTCTTTGGAGCTCAACCACCAATGATTGTTTCAAGAGACATTCATCGGTGTTGTGCCAAGGGATTTTGTGGAAGTCACACCACTTCCTGGAGTCCTTCGTCTTCATGTTACCCTTCTTTTCCTGTGGATTGGACTATTTGTCTTGAGGTTGATTGTTTTGTCAGTTAGGGTTGCCTTTACCATACTTTGGTTGTTACGGATTTGCAGACCCAAATTCCTGCTTGTTCTGTTGCTTAAATTTCTACTGGATTTTGACAGCATATCTATAAGAGGCTCTCAATTATGAGATGTCTAGAATCTCCATTTTGGTTTGGATGTACCTGTGTAGAGCCCTGCAGTATTTCAAAACCAGATGTCGCTCAGAGTCTTTGATACCCTTCTTGGTGCGCAAGGTATGGAAGGTATTTGTGAACTCTGACATTGTTTGGTCTCTCTTTTGATGCAGCATGGTCCATCTCATATACTGGTCATCATAGTTTCCCACAGGGTAATATTTCTCCTTGACCACATCCATCAAAAAATACCAAGTGGGCTCAACGCCAAATATTCCAAACTCCTCTGTGGATTTTTTCTCCCAGTAAGTTTCCCACCAATGTTTGACATGGGGAAGAGCCTTAAGGAGTGCAAAGGAGATCTTTTCTCTATCGGAAAAATTGTGAACAGAGAAATAACCTTCTAGCAAATTTAACCTTTTTTCCAAAGCATCTGCATCGATCTGACCCTCAAATACGGGAATATCAAAATTAATATGTACCTTGAATGGAGTAGAGTCTCCAAAGAGACTTCTTGACGAAGACGCGTTTGTTATTATCGACAATTGTTGAAGGATTTGGGAAAATTTATCCAACATCTCGTTCCTCTGTTGCACGATGGCTTCCACGAGCAATAACTTGATGGGATCTTGTGCTCCTGCATCTCTCTTTTATTTTGCAATGGGAGGTTGCTTGGGATGGCGAGAGCGGTTTTCCTCAGGAGAAAGTATCTCGAGACCCAACTCTCTATACCCTGACCTCGTAAGGGACATGCACTGAGAAAAGACAAGGAGTAGCCTGCTTTAATACCACTAATCTGGATTATTTTGAGAATGAAATGAAGGCAGAGTTATAACAATGAAATATACAGAGATATTTAAATAAACACGGAAATACAGTAATGCACAATTTTTATTAATGAGATAATGTACATAAACTGTAAAATTACAAAGTGAATGACTCGCTATAATGGTGGCAGCTTATCTCTGAGAAGAGTTGTGATGGCTATGCTCATTCACAAGAAGATGATGATGTTTACAATGAGGCTCTAGAGGCCTTTTCAACATAAATAAAATCCAAAACCCTAACCCTGAAAGATGAAACGCCAAAAGGTTTGCGGACCCTAATGGGGATAGTTGGTATGCCACATTCCCAAGGCCGTAACTTTTGCATACGATCTTTGTTTGGGGCACACGATAGCTCATTTGAAAGGTCTATCCAAGGACTACACATATTTTTTTCATTCTCTAGCTAGTGTGATAGTGGTGGGCTAAAAAAAATTGTTTAGAGCCTAAAAAAAACCCGTAAGTTTAGGACCCGAAAATATGTAGAAAAACTACCAAGGTGGAAACCCTTATTTTGATCTAGTGGAATAGTTGGGTGGTCACCGATTTCGCCTAGATCATTTTGCTAATTTTAGATCTAAAAATTATTTTCTTATGATTTTCTTATTGTTACCATAAAATAATTACACACTGAAATTATCAATGAACCATAACAGTGGAAACATTAAAGGATCAATCACCATGCACAAGAGAAAAGAGACACAAGATATATCCTAGGAAAATCCTTTCACAGGAAAAACCCAGCCAACTTTTCTCTAAAATAGTACGGTCCAAAATATTACCAGGATACCTCGATCAAGCACAAAATACCATATAGCGTGTTCACCCCAAGTGTAGTGCCTCTTCCAAAGCTAGCACATAAGTTATATGACCAAGAAAGACCAAGGGAGAGGCTAGCGCCTTCAAGATAATCTCCAAGATGCCCCCAATTACTTTTGTTAGCCACATCTAACACTTCTCCAAACGTGCGCCTTAGATGAGAGAGTGAGAGTGAATGTGTAATAATGAAATGACATTGCCTTTATTTATACTTGTTTTAGCACCTTAATTAACCTTCCAAGGTCGGCTTGTCATTTTTCCTTTAATAATAGTTTTCTTCAATAATCTAATGGGATCAAATTCTTCTTTTGTCTTCTAGGGTTTTCTGTAATGGTTTCTTATATTTTTCCTTGAGGAATGACTTATCGAATTTGTCAAACTCCAACAGCATATATCCCCAAGGGCATCTTGCAGAGGACCAAGAGGAAGATATTCAACTTATTGTGCACTGACAATCAGGTAAAGGAGAAAATGGCCTTGGTTAGATAGGAGATACTTGCAAGAACTAAGGAGGAAAGGGCTGGGGCCTATAGAATGTCTTTCACTTTTCCAAGGAATTTACAACTAAAAGCATATGGAATGTGATTGCAAGCTCTAAACTATGGAGAGATGTCCTTGTTCAAAAATACAATTATTCCTTGTCAGTGCTAGATTGGATCAAGAGCCTTTGCAAGAGTCATCTTAATGCATCTATTGTTTGTAAATCATTGGTCCAAGCTTTCCCATTGGCGGGGAAGTGGCTAGCTTAGAAGGTTGGTGATGGGAAGTGCATAATGTCGGAAGTGGACCCCTRTACTGGGGGGGTGATGAGGTGGGGGGACTCATTTCTTATTATCTTTAGATCTTCATGCTTCCCTTAGATCCCTCAATAGATCAACTTAAGTTGATGTTAGGAATGGGGAAAGCCTTCTTTTATGGGGTGGTATCTGGTTGAAGTATCAATTTTTGGCTCTACAAAACTTAAAAATGGAGAAGTGGGACACTTTTTGCTCAAAAATTAATCACCAACAACATAGGCCTAGTATGGGCAAGGAACCTTATGGTTGGTTATGTTGAAATATTGTAAATTCGAAGAATATTCTAATTATATTTGAGTTATTATTTTATACATCAAATCCCATTTTGCGGATAGCTCAAGTTGGGTCTTGTATAAGATCAAATCCCCTTTTTTGGATTGGTCAAACTGTATTTGTATAGTGGTATTTGTAAATTTGGCCCCTAGTAATTATAAATTAGTTTTAGCCACTTCTAGGAGAAGTAGGCTCAACCAAGTGAAGAGACACAACCCTAGTGCCATCTCACACTTGTATTTATATGTGACGTTGGTGTCTCATTTACACACACTCACTCACTCATCTAGTGTGCATATCTTGAAGGTAGTTGCAGTTGCAGGAGGAAGGAGAAGAGAGACGCATGCTCAGTCTTGGTCTATCTTTGGTGCTTTGGTCTTAGTCTTGGCATTGTATTGGCAATCTATTATTGAGGAAGTTTTTGATGGGTTTTCTCCCCCATGAGGGTTTCCCAAGATGAAATGTTGTGTCCCTTGTGATTTTGTTTATTTCAGTTATCCTCTTTATATTGTTATTTTGGAAATGCATTGAATGCTCATGTAATTTGGAAATAACCTAATAACAACAGTAAAAACTTAACATGGTATCAGAGATTGACTAAATAGAATATCTTTCACTAGGTATCTAGACGTCATTGTTGTCGTAGAATAAAATTAGGGCTTTTACTGAAGAGGAATTTTTAACCAAAAAACACCTTGGGAAGTGTGCCCTTCCCTATTGCATCTTTTGACAGCTTGAGAAAACTTTTTCAATGGTTAGATTCTCCGAAAATTCAAACCCTAGTTTTGACTGGTACCAGAAAACCAAGAAACCGGAACCGGTACCAAAAGCACCTGTCCAAAAGTGCACAAGTCCAGTTTCAAGGGGTAAAACCAAGAAACTGGAACTGGTACCAAAAGCACCAGTCTAAAAGTGAGAAAGTCCAGTTTCAAGGGGTAAAACTTGTATTTTTCAAAAGAATTCAACTCCAGTAAACTCTCCTCAACCCAGTGCATCTCCTGGTAAGCTCAGTTTCATTTTTTGAGCACTTTCATTTTCTGGTCATTTTCTTAGCTCCAGGTCAAGATGTCTACAAGCACCAAGATTGTTGACAAGTTAGAAGGTGTGGAAAATTTTCGTGCCTGGAAGTACAGAATTGGACTAATTCTTGAATAGAATGACCTTGAAAAAATCATAAAAGAAAATGTACGAGAACCCGAAGAAAATGGAGCCAAAGAGATGTACAAGAATGATATGATTAAGGCTAAAAGAATAATTGCAAATTCCATTAAATACCACTTGATCCCTCAAGTGTCTTCTAAGAATATTCCAAATTATATGTTTGATGNAGAGACACAACCCTAGCGCCATCACACACTTGTATTTATATGTGACGTTGGTGTCTCATTTACACACACTCACTCACTCATCTAGTGTGCATATCTTGAAGGTAGTTGCAGTTGCAGGAGGAAGGAGAAGAGAGATGCATTCTCAGTCTTGGTCTATCTTTGGTGCTTTAGTCTTAGTCTTGGCATTGTATTGGCAATCTATTATTGAGAAATTTTTTGATGGGTTTTCTCCCCCATTAGGGTTTCCCAAGATGAAATGTTGTGTCCCTTGTGATTTTGTTTATTTCAGTGATCCTCTTTATATTGTTATTTTGGAAAGGCATTGAATGCTCATGTAATTTGGAAATAACCTAATAACAACAGTAAAAGCTTAACATGGTATCAGAGATTGACTAAATAGAATATCTTTCACTAGGTATCTAGATGTCATTGTTGTCGTAGAATAAAATTAGGGCTTTTACTGAAGAGGAATTTTTAAACAAAAAACACCTTGGGAAGTGCACCCTTCCCTAGTGCATCTTTTGACAGCTTGAGCAAACTTTTTTAGTGGTTAGATTCTCCGAAAATTCAAACCCTAGTTTTGACTGGTACCAAAAAACCAAGAAACCGGAACCGGTACCAGAAGCACCAGTCCAGAAGTGCACAAGTCCAGTTTCAAGGGGTAAAACCAAGAAACTGGAACTGGTACCAAAAGCAATAGTCTAGAAGTGAGAAAGTCCAGTTTCAAGCAGTAAAACTTGTATTTTTCAAAAGAATTCAACTCCAGCAAACTCTCCTCAACCCAGTGCATCTCCTGGTAAGCTATGTTTCATTTTTTGAGCACTTTCATTTTCTGGTCATTTTCTTAGCTCCAGGTCAAGATGTCTGCAAGCACCAAGATTGTTGACAAGTTAGAAGGTGTGGAAAATTTCCATGCCTGGAAGTACAGAATTGGACTCATTCTTAAATAGAATGGCCTTGAAAAAATCATAAAAGAAAATGTACGAGAACCCGAAGAAAATGGAGCCAAAGAGATGTACAAGAAGGATATGATTAAGGCTAAAAGAATAATTGCAAATTCCATTAAATACCACTTGATCCCTCAAGTTTCTTCTAAGAATATTCCAAATTATATGTTTGATGCCCCAACCAGAATGTATAAAGGAAGGAACATCAATTGGAATATGAACTTGAGAACCCAACTCGAGAATACAAAGATGCAAAAAGGAGAAACAATTCAAGACTATTTCTCTAGGGTTTCTCAATTCAAGGAACAATTAGAGGCAATTGGAGAAAATTTAGATGAATATGAACTCTTGATGACAACACTTTATGGTCTCACAAGACCTTGGGATGCCTTCATCCAAACTATTATTGCAAGAAAAGAGAAACTCCAATTTGACAATTTATGGGAATAATGTGTTCAAGAAGAAGCAAGAGTGGCCAACCGAGAAGTCGTCCTATTAAGAGATGAAGATCAAGACCTAACTGCTCATGCTAAGGGTGGAAAGGGAAAGTCTCATTTTCAAAAGGAGACTCACTTTCATAAAGAGCCTCACTCTCCAAAGAGAATCCAGAAATATCATAAAGGTCAAAGAAGGAAAAATGACTTCTCCTCCTACCAATGTTATCATTGTGATAAGATGGGACACATTGCTAAGAATTTTCATGCCAGAACGGAAGAATACAAGAAGAGAAATAACAAGAGACATCATGCATGTTATCCCCGATATCTAGGGATAGCTAGGAGATCATGTCTCGAGGCCCACAGGTCCTAGACATGAAGTGCCGAGAGCAGGATGGACCTGAGCATGGCCCTAGAGGGCCCATCTCTCTTCTTCTTCGCCAAATTTGTCCTGTCAGCAACAGCAGCTTCCATCACCATCGGCTTGGACTTGCATCGGAGAGGACTCATGCTCCATGAGGTAATTGGTCCAAGGTATCATGGTATGTGTCATGTTTGATCGTTATAACCTTCTTATATATGCATTAGGTTCCTTTCATTTCTGATGATTGCTTGGATCTTACACTAATCCACTTGACCATTGTTGGAGTGATTGATGGGGTGACTTAGCAAGCTTGTATTCATGGGTTTTGGTTAGCCAGCAAAGGGGATTTTCAGAGTCGTCGTATGCTCCCACCATTTTATCATTTTACATCTTATTTCCCATTCATCCATCCCACTCCCCTAGTCCAGCCATTAGGATGAAATTTGGGGTTACACTTTGTCTTGTGGGAAGAAGGGGCTAAAGGCCCAGGGGGTAAAAGCAGCT
>JASDQU010422032.1:0-10120 GCA_032191745.1 Picea mariana
TCGCTCCAATGGTGGGCAAGAGATTCCTACGTTGAATAGGGAAATGTTGTAGAACTTCAAGAGCTGACATAACACACAATGCTTGGGTCAAATCTTCAACGATGTTGTAGTTTTGAGCAACACGTGAACTAGGCTTAAAATTTGAATTTCGAATTGTGCTCTTTGGAGGACGTAAGATAGATTCGAAAGTAGGTTTCTCAATCTGGAGTGGACCAGATGGAAGAATAATGATTGTGGATGGTGGATCCGATGTAGTACCGTTAGCTACCTTTTCTTTATCAGGTTTAGCTAGAGTGGCATATGTCATAGTACGAGTGGTTAAAAATATCCCATTAAACATGTAGATGTGCGCTCTCGATGAAGCTTCCTCACTAGGAAGATGATTTGGATTTCCACCTGTCCGAGGTGCAGGGGGCTTGCACAACTAGGGACTGTTGCTGTGGAAAAGGTTGTGTTAACACAACCAGTCGTTAATTTCCTTTAAAAAAAAATTCAACTTAGTCGCAATGAGGACAATCTCGTGTGTAGTGATCGTCACCATAAACGAGACACAAAAATTTCAGTTTTCGTTGTGGTTGTTTCTCAGTAGAAGGTGTTTGAGCGGGTTTATTTGGATTTTCATTTTGATTATTGTTCTTCTTTGGTTTATTTTTCATTATTTTCTTCCCCCCTAACTGTTGTGGAGAAGCAGATTGAACTGCATTCACCTCAGATATTTGAGTTGGGGTGGAGGTGGATGAGAGTGAAGTTGAACTGGTAGTGGGTGTAGTAACTGTGTGATTAGCCGAGCCGATCGACTATGAGTTGGATTGGGTTTTGATGGAACCGACAACTCCATCTACGTGAGTTGTGGAGGATGGTTTTTATGGATCGGTTCACGTATAGGGAACATTCGAAATAAATTCATACAAAGTACTAGATTGGGAATAAACCAAGTCCAGGTACTAGGCACGAGCAATGGCTTCATCTTCAGTGACGACACCACCCATGGCTACGTCACAAGAAATCGGGGGTAAAAGATATTTAGTGAACAATTCAACCAACAATTGGTCAAGAATGGTTGTTTTGATCAACCTTCATCGTTGTCCAAACTCATGAATATGATTAGAGATATGTACGGATTTGGTTTGACGAAGGGAGCTCAAGAGTTCTGTACCGGTCTCGTAACAGATGGACAATTGAAAATGTGTGAGAAAAGCCATGGCAAGGAATTAAAATCTTGAAAAGTACCGTGTTGGGAGCTTAATGTACCATTTGGCTACTGAACCCATAAGTGTGCGATGGAAAAGACGTAACTAGATAGAATCATCCATAAGTGAGTTTGATCAACACCATCAATCAAATGTCATAACATGGTTGTTAGGGTCTTTTCCAGGTTTATTGTCAAATTTTGGGATGTCAAAAGGAAATTTGGCAGGAATAACTAGCTAGAAAGGAGAATGTAATATGGATCATTTGTGAATCTTGAGAGATCAGGTAGATCTAGCGTGGCTAAGAACGGTAATTGTCGATTGACCTAAGGTTGATACTGGTGTGGCATGGGGACACCAGTAGGGCCATAAACTAGTTGAGGTGGATAGTTGTATCTAGTAGGCCCCCCCATGTACTACTGTTGTTGACCAGCATAGATAGGATTCATCTGTTGAGGAACATTCTAGAAATTTGAAGGGAAACCCATTTGGTCCTGGGGAGGATAATGAGTGTAGACTGTGGGAGGATAGTTTGCGTGATTAGTCTGAGTTGGATAACCGGTTTTCCCTTGGGGGGGGTAAACGGGTTGTCCTTGAGGAGGGTAAGGATTAGGCCCTTATGGAGGATAAGATTGTTGACCTTGAGGACCCCAAGTGGGATTTGGGACCCTCCGGAAAGGTTGTCCAAAATTTAATACAGAAGGATTGGGATTCTATATTCCTCCTTGTGGGTTGGGGTATGATGGCCCTCCCTGATAAGGTTGATGAAGCGTACCTCCTTGGGGTGGTCCCCAGGATTGTGAAGGGTTTCCAATGAAAGAAGGTTGTCCCCCTACCATTGATTGGGGAACAACTGGGGTTTGACCAACAAAAGGGGGTTTCTCCCCAATCGATACGAATATGTGTAAGGAAGGTTTCCCCCCGGGAGGGTTGTGTTCGCTAGACGATGGTTTCCCCCCGGTCAGGATTTGTCCTGCAGGCGAGTGTATGTTTTCCAAAAATGTTTTATCTCCCACATAGATAAAACATTTTTGNGAGAAATTCAAACGATCTTTCGAGACGACGAACCCTTAGGTGGAGATGTAGTAAAACTGAGTTGCGAATGACATACTCACGATTAAGTTGACAGACTACGCGTTGAGAGTCTAGGTTGATAACCAATCGAGTTATACCTAGAGAGGAGGATTCGGTTAAGAGTCCGATGACGACTTGATATTTTGCCATGGTATTAGTCGCAAATCCGAGGCAAATTCCTCCCAAACTCCCCAAGTCACCAGAGTGGTGGATGACCCAAGCTGTAGAAGAAATGTTCTGGGTGTGTCAACTAGCGCCATCTGCAAACCCGAAAAAGATGGGAAAGGGAGATGTCATCTACATATGCAATCACAAAGCAAAGTATAAGCAATTGAGACAAAACTCGTGCATGCAAAAGAAAAGACACACCAAGTCAAGAGTATATAGTACAATAATGTACAAAGAACACATGCGAGATATTCTATGCATAGTACTTCTTGAGGTAAAACCCATTTCGGGGCTCACCGAGAGATATTCCATCGTAGTCGACTAACTCGTAGGCGCCTCTATGTAGCACACATTTTATGAGATAAGGCTCATGCCACATGGGTTCTAAATTTCCTGCCACCATCTTATCACAATCTTGATCATAAACTAGGACCAAATTTCCTTCTGCAAAAGCTCGAGTGTGAATAGATTTGTCATATTGAGTTTTCATTCGTTTTCGATACGTCTCATTAATGAGAGAAGCATCACGACGGATTTCGTCCAACTTGGTTAAATATATGAATCGTTCCTCTTTAGAAGAAGTGTGATGTGAGAGTTCTAAGGTAAGTTTCAATGAAGGGATCTCAAATTCGATTGGTAACACTACTTCTATACTGTATACCAACTGGAATGGTGTGAATCCAGTTGTAGTTTTCACTGAAGTGTGATAGGCCTAGAGCGCGGACAAGAGTTGCAAGTGCCAAGAGGTTTTGTTTGTTCGCACCATGCGTTGGAGCATGGTCTTCAGGACTTCGTTGATGGCTTCAAATTGTCCATTCGCCTGAGGATAATAGGGGGATGAGTTTTCATGGCGAAAATCCATCTTGTTGTGCAATTCACTCATCATCTAGTTTTGGAAGTGTGAGCCATGGTCGGTTACAATAGCTTGCGGGATACCGAATCGAGTGATAATGTGGTTAAAAAGAAAGAGTTCTATAGCATGACCATCGTTAAGGAATGTAGGCATAGCCTCAACCCATTTAGTGAAGTAATCAACGGAAATGATGATATAACCGTGCCCCCCGACTGAGGTAGGATTACATTGCATAAAATCGATGCCCCATTTTGGAAAGGGGATGACGATGACAATGGGTTGCAGCGGAGCGGGGTGGTTACGTGGTTTCTTCTGAAATATTTGACAAGGTGGGAATTTTTTAATGTCCTCGATGCAATCTTTGAATATAGAAGGCCAAAAATATCGGGCATGTAAAATTTTCTGTGCTGCAGCCATCCCAAAAAGATGACCAACACAAGCTCCAAGGTGACTGTCATTTAATACTCATTCAACCTCATCATGGGTTAAACAATGTTGTAGGACAATATCAATGTTACAATGGTACACGGTGTCGTCGATGATGAGGTAGCATTTATAATGGTGTCATATACGACGATGTTCGTCACGTGAGATGTTTGGTTGAAAATGATGGGTTTGGAGTTAGAGACGAATATCTCCATACCAAGGATCAGACTTACTAATGAAGAATAGGGATTCATCAGGAAGAGAATCATTGGGCTCAATATCTTCATCATTATAGGGAAGATCACATAACAATTCTGCAAAGACCAATGATTTTTTAACTTTTGATTTGGAAAACTCGAGATCAAATTCTTGGAGAATAACGATCCATTTGGAATATTTTCCCTCAAGGACTTGATGAGTCAAGATATGGTACATGGGGTTTGAGTCGGCGATGACCGTGGTAGTGCGTAATAGGATGTAATGGAGAAATCTCTGGATGACAATAACTGCAGCCAGAGCCAACTTTTCGACATGCGAATATCGAAGCTTGGGACCGCATAGACTCTTACTCAGATAGTAGATCACATTTTCGTTGTCGTCATTATCTTCTTGTACTAACACCATAGAAATAGTGGAAGTAGAGGCAGCCAAATAAAGGATATAGTCTTTTGCATAATCTGGTGGGTGCAAAAGATTTGTGTTTGTTAAAGCATGCTTAATGGCATCGAATGAGCGTTGAGCAGTGTCATCCCAGATGAAAGGGGTATCTTTCTGCAACAATATTATATATCATTTAGTTAGTTCGGCGTAATTACAAATGAAACGATGAATAAAGTTTGCCTTCCCTTTCAAACTTTGCAGTTGGGTCAGATCGTTGGGAGGGGGTAAAGCGAGAATAGCTTTAACTTTTAAGGTATCCACCATAATCCCATCTTTGGAGACAACGAATCCAAGGAGTCGGCCGGATTCTAAAGTGAAGATGAATTTGTGAGGGTTCAAATGGATATGGTAAATCCGACATTTAAGAAAAATGGCCCATAGGTGACCAATGTGGTGTCATCGATGAGACAAGTGAGCGGGTAAGTCATCGAGTTAGGGTTCCACAATATGTTTGATGTCACGGAATGCGTATGAGATGGCCTGCTGGAAAGTAGATCCAACGTTTTTAAGACCAAAAGGTAGTTTTCGATAAGCGAACATCCCCGAAGGGAAGATGAAGGTTGTTTTATGTTGATCAGCTGGTAGTATGTCAATCTGGTTGTATCCGGAAAAACCATCCATGAACGAAAAATGATGCTCCCAGCACAATTATCGATAATTTGGTGGATTAAAGGTGTAGGGTAATTGTCTTTGGGACAAGCCTTATTAAGATCCCTACAATCGACGCAAACACGAATGGTCCCTTCTTTCTTAGAGACCAGAACGATGTTAAAAACCCATTCGGTTAAGGGGACAAGATAAATAAAACCAGACTTCAACAGTTTTTCAACTTTTGCCTTTATGGCGACGGTTTTCTTAGGATGAAATGAGCAAAGTTTTTGTCCTACAGGTTTAAATCCTAGATAAATTTTTATCTCATGCACAGTGATCGATGGATCGATTCTTGGAATTTCTTAGTAATTCCAAGAGAAGATGTCGCAAAATTCTTTGAACAAAGCCATATAACTTGCCACTTCTTCAGGTGAACAATTTTCACCTAGATGAACGCTTTCCAAAATACCTTCTTTGATTGATATGTCGATAGTGATCGTATAAGAGATGTTGCCCAAATTCCCCTCGGAGATAGTATCCTGAGTGAGTATCGGATATTGGGGACAATCGACAATATCCCTAGGAAATATAGAGTGTATATCTTTCTCAATTTCATGTAATCTAGGAAGAAAGGATGAACAATGGTGGTTATCATCCCAAGGTGCCTCTTCGATGCTAAGAATTTCCATGATAGATTCGTTTGATGGAAAAATTTGTAGGATGTAATCGAAAGTAGAGGATAGGGAATCCAACCAAGATGGTAACTAGTAAGCTGTAGAAGCCAACATATGTTGGTTGTCCAGTGAGAGAGAGGCACACTGGATGGCGTCGTACGCAACCTCTGCAGAAATAAGTGGAAAAGTGTCACCTAGTGCATCAAATTCTAAAGGACTAGGCACGATCCAGGGATCATATGATTCATAGGACTAATATGCCATAGTCAAAATCATATTGATCGTGGCGATATGTTGCGAAGTGGGACGAAGCGATGTAGGAAAGGTACCCATAAGAGAAGAGTCTTTCAAAAGAACTACTCCTACACTTTCATAATTGATCTTGGAATCTCCCAAAAAAGGAATGTTGTTGGCTGCGGGAGTGCGAGCGTCAGGGGTGCAGTAATCTAACTGATCGATGGTCACAATTTTACCTTGATGGGGGAACAGTACACACCGAAACACCGATGAAGTGGCGATGGTCATGGTATAAAACCAACTTCTTCCTAACAACAAGTTGTAATCGAGGGGAGCATCGACTACCTCAACATCTACTGAGACAGTCTTGCCTCCCAATTGAACAACTAAGGATTGTAAAAGTCCATGAGGACGGAATCCTCTCCAATCGAAAGCTCGTAACATAGTAGGGGATTGATTAAGACCAGGTGATTTCAACCCTTTCCAACAAGCTAACGACATGACACATGTGGAGGCTCCCTCATCTAAAATCGTGCAATGAATATGTTGATTGTGGACAACAACATCGATCTGGAAAGAAAGTTGGTGAGAGATTCGCGACTTGAAATTATCGAGGTTAAGCGTGATATTATTAGACGACTCGGGGTCTATCGCTCCAATGGTGGGCAAGAGATTCCTACGTTGAATAGGGAAATGTTGTAGAACTTCAAGAGCTGACATAACACACAATGCTTGGGTCAAATCTTCAACGATGTTGTAGTTTTGAGCAACACGTGAACTAGGCTTAAAATTTGAATTTCGAATTGTGCTCTTTGGAGGACGTAAGATAGATTCGAAAGTAGGTTTCTCAATCTGGAGTGGACCAGATGGAAGAATAATGATTGTGGATGGTGGATCCGATGTAGTACCGTTAGCTACCTTTTCTTTATCAGGTTTAGCTAGAGTGGCATATGTCATAGTACGAGTGGTTAAAAATATCCCATTAAACATGTAGATGTGCGCTCTCGATGAAGCTTCCTCACTAGGAAGATGATTTGGATTTCCACCTGTCCGAGGTGCAGGGGGCTTGCACAACTAGGGACTGTTGCTGTGGAAAAGGTTGTGTTAACACAACCAGTCGTTAATTTCCTTTAAAAAAAAATTCAACTTAGTCGCAATGAGGACAATCTCGTGTGTAGTGATCGTCACCATAAACGAGACACAAAAATTTCAGTTTTCGTTGTGGTTGTTTCTCAGTAGAAGGTGTTTGAGCGGGTTTATTTGGATTTTCATTTTGATTATTGTTCTTCTTTGGTTTATTTTTCATTATTTTCTTCCCCCCTAACTGTTGTGGAGAAGCAGATTGAACTGCATTCACCTCAGATATTTGAGTTGGGGTGGAGGTGGATGAGAGTGAAGTTGAACTGGTAGTGGGTGTAGTAACTGTGTGATTAGCCGAGCCGATCGACTATGAGTTGGATTGGGTTTTGATGGAACCGACAACTCCATCTACGTGAGTTGTGGAGGATGGTTTTTATGGATCGGTTCACGTATAGGGAACATTCGAAATAAATTCATACAAAGTACTAGATTGGGAATAAACCAAGTCCAGGTACTAGGCACGAGCAATGGCTTCATCTTCAGTGACGACACCACCCATGGCTACGTCACAAGAAATCGGGGGTAAAAGATATTTAGTGAACAATTCAACCAACAATTGGTCAAGAATGGTTGTTTTGATCAACCTTCATCGTTGTCCAAACTCATGAATATGATTAGAGATATGTACGGATTTGGTTTGACGAAGGGAGCTCAAGAGTTCTGTACCGGTCTCGTAACAGATGGACAATTGAAAATGTGTGAGAAAAGCCATGGCAAGGAATTAAAATCTTGAAAAGTACCGTGTTGGGAGCTTAATGTACCATTTGGCTACTGAACCCATAAGTGTGCGATGGAAAAGACGTAACTAGATAGAATCATCCATAAGTGAGTTTGATCAACACCATCAATCAAATGTCATAACATGGTTGTTAGGGTCTTTTCCAGGTTTATTGTCAAATTTTGGGATGTCAAAAGGAAATTTGGCAGGAATAACTAGCTAGAAAGGAGAATGTAATATGGATCATTTGTGAATCTTGAGAGATCAGGTAGATCTAGCGTGGCTAAGAACGGTAATTGTCGATTGACCTAAGGTTGATACTGGTGTGGCATGGGGACACCAGTAGGGCCATAAACTAGTTGAGGTGGATAGTTGTATCTAGTAGGCCCCCCCATGTACTACTGTTGTTGACCAGCATAGATAGGATTCATCTGTTGAGGAACATTCTAGAAATTTGAAGGGAAACCCATTTGGTCCTGGGGAGGATAATGAGTGTAGACTGTGGGAGGATAGTTTGCGTGATTAGTCTGAGTTGGATAACCGGTTTTCCCTTGGGGGGGGTAAACGGGTTGTCCTTGAGGAGGGTAAGGATTAGGCCCTTATGGAGGATAAGATTGTTGACCTTGAGGACCCCAAGTGGGATTTGGGACCCTCCGGAAAGGTTGTCCAAAATTTAATACAGAAGGATTGGGATTCTATATTCCTCCTTGTGGGTTGGGGTATGATGGCCCTCCCTGATAAGGTTGATGAAGCGTACCTCCTTGGGGTGGTCCCCAGGATTGTGAAGGGTTTCCAATGAAAGAAGGTTGTCCCCCTACCATTGATTGGGGAACAACTGGGGTTTGACCAACAAAAGGGGGTTTCTCCCCAATCGATACGAATATGTGTAAGGAAGGTTTCCCCCCGGGAGGGTTGTGTTCGCTAGACGATGGTTTCCCCCCGGTCAGGATTTGTCCTGCAGGCGAGTGTATGTTTTCCAAAAATGTTTTATCTCCCACATAGATAAAACATTTTTGNGAGAAATTCAAACGATCTTTCGAGACGACGAACCCTTAGGTGGAGATGTAGTAAAACTGAGTTGCGAATGACATACTCACGATTAAGTTGACAGACTACGCGTTGAGAGTCTAGGTTGATAACCAATCGAGTTATACCTAGAGAGGAGGATTCGGTTAAGAGTCCGATGACGACTTGATATTTTGCCATGGTATTAGTCGCAAATCCGAGGCAAATTCCTCCCAAACTCCCCAAGTCACCAGAGTGGTGGATGACCCAAGCTGTAGAAGAAATGTTCTGGGTGTGTCAACTAGCGCCATCTGCAAACCCGAAAAAGATGGGAAAGGGAGATGTCATCTACATATGCAATCACAAAGCAAAGTATAAGCAATTGAGACAAAACTCGTGCATGCAAAAGAAAAGACACACCAAGTCAAGAGTATATAGTACAATAATGTACAAAGAACACATGCGAGATATTCTATGCATAGTACTTCTTGAGGTAAAACCCATTTCGGGGCTCACCGAGAGATATTCCATCGTAGTCGACTAACTCGTAGGCGCCTCTATGTAGCACACATTTTATGAGATAAGGCTCATGCCACATGGGTTCTAAATTTCCTGCCACCATCTTATCACAATCTTGATCATAAACTAGGACCAAATTTCCTTCTGCAAAAGCTCGAGTGTGAATAGATTTGTCATATTGAGTTTTCATTCGTTTTCGATACGTCTCATTAATGAGAGAAGCATCACGACGGATTTCGTCCAACTTGGTTAAATATATGAATCGTTCCTCTTTAGAAGAAGTGTGATGTGAGAGTTCTAAGGTAAGTTTCAATGAAGGGATCTCAAATTCGATTGGTAACACTACTTCTATACTGTATACCAACTGGAATGGTGTGAATCCAGTTGTAGTTTTCACTGAAGTGTGATAGGCCTAGAGCGCGGACAAGAGTTGCAAGTGCCAAGAGGTTTTGTTTGTTCGCACCATGCGTTGGAGCATGGTCTTCAGGACTTCGTTGATGGCTTCAAATTGTCCATTCGCCTGAGGATAATAGGGGGATGAGTTTTCATGGCGAAAATCCATCTTGTTGTGCAATTCACTCATCATCTAGTTTTGGAAGTGTGAGCCATGGTCGGTTACAATAGCTTGCGGGATACCGAATCGAGTGATAATGTGGTTAAAAAGAAAGAGTTCTATAGCATGACCATCGTTAAGGAATGTAGGCATAGCCTCAACCCATTTAGTGAAGTAATCAACGGAAATGATGATATAACCGTGCCCCCCGACTGAGGTAGGATTACATTGCATAAAATCGATGCCCCATTTTGGAAAGGGGATGACGATGACAATGGGTTGCAGCGGAGCGGGGTGGTTACGTGGTTTCTT
>JASDQU010422033.1:0-10120 GCA_032191745.1 Picea mariana
GGTTGATCGTTCTCTTGTGTGCAGAAAAAAAAATAAAAATAAATAAATAAATAAAAATAAAAAATAAAAAATAAAACTTGTTGTTAGTCAATATTTATATTCATTCATAACCAACGCATAATTCATATTTTTCAAATGCATACACACAATAGGAATTTTCATTCTTAACTTCGGCTTTTGATAAAGGGGGTTAATATAGAGGGTTACTCCTTTTAAGAGTACTTCAAATGGAGTTTATGCGCAACTCGTTCATGAGCCCAAGTAGGTCAAGTGTTGTAACCATGCTCTAATACCAATTTGTCACACACCCACTACAACAACTAAGATTATTTTTTTTGGCCTCTTCTCGAGGGACATAATCCCCGAATTCTTATGGGGCCTAGTGCAGGCTAGCTCTTCCCTTATCCTCCCCCATGTGACCACTACTCATGACCACAAAGTCTTTCCAAAGGGCGCCTTTCGCATTTTGCGATTTCAGCGATGTAAGAGAGTCAAGTCTTTCGACTCTTCAAACCCCGAAACCCGAAATCTTACCTTCGATGAGATCAACGGTTGCGAATCTCCCCCTGATCTGACGATCCTGGCCGTATTGGGATTTCGGTAACTGGGAGTTTGAAATGCAACGACCCAAACCACTAATCACTCTGTTCCCCGAACTCCGATACACGAATTCTTGTATGAGATCCAACGATCCTCGATGATTTGGATCCAACGGTCCAGATCTTTTCATAGTTTCATGAACCGGGAGTTCACGATGCAGCGACTCCAAATCTCTTATCACTCCAATCCCCGAATTCGGATATGGGAATTCGTGTATGAGAGCAATGACCCTCGTTGATCTGGATCTGACGGTCACTATCTCTCCTGAGCTTAAGGGTATTGAAAGACACTTAGTCTTAATCCCTTCGCTGTTCTACGAGACCCAATGGCCCACGGGATTTCAGAGCTTTCCTCAAAATCTGACCGCTCACCACGCGTCTTCTCCAATGGACGGTCCAGATCCTTTCGGGACTCCTCCTTTCTACCACATGACCCTGTCCTGTGACCTAGGGCTCATCCACAGAGCATGTCGGGGTTTCGTGTACTAGGATTTCGTGACTTGTGAAGACGAGGGGTCTTACCCTTTGGTTTCACGGGTGCCAAAATGCCGAAACCTATTCACACTAAACCGATTCGGGGTTTTGTATACTAGGATTTTGCGACTTGCAAAAACGAGGGGTCTTACCCTTTGGTTTCCCAGGTGCTGAAACGTCGAAACCTATTCACGCTAAACCGATTCGGGGTTTTGTATACCGGGATTTCGTGACTTGCGAAAATGATGGGTCTTGCCCTTTGGTTTCCCGAGTGTCGAAACGCCGAAACCTATTCACGTTAAACCGATTCAAGGTTTCGTATACCGGGATTTCGCGACTTGCGAAAACAATGGGTCTTGCCCTTTGGTTTTCTGGGTGCCGAAACGCCGAAACTTGTTCATGCTAAACCGATTCGAGGTTTCGTATACCGGGATTTCACGACTTGCAAAAACGAGGGGTCTTACCCTTTGGTTTCCCGGGTGCCGAAACGCCAAAACCTATTCATGCTAAACGGATTTGGGGTTTCGTATACCGGGATTTCGTGACTTGTGAAAACGAGGGGTCTTACCCTTTGGTTTCCTGGGTGCCGAAATGCCGAAACCTATTCACACTAAACCAATTCGGAGTTTCGTATACCGGGATTTCGCGACTTGCGAAAACGAGGGGTCTTACCCTTTGGTTTCCTGGGTGTCGAAACGCCGAAACCTATTCATGCTAAGTCGATGGTCAAGATCCCTCATGGATCAACGACCACGATCACGTCGCGATTTCGTGAATCGTGAGTTCATGCAGTCCTACCCTTTGACCACTCCAAGTCACGATTAAGTGAAATGCTACCTGACGGCCACGTGTCCTGTGCCGATGGATGGTTCCGAATACTTCGGGACTTTCAGGACGTTGTCAAGTCCACTCTCCTGCCTATGCAAAGGTTAAGATCGACGGTCAATAGAGCTCAGACAGATCCTTGGATCTACGGTCCTGAATCCCATCGCTACTTGCGAAAGCTGAAAGGTTCGAGGTGTTAACGCCTGCGCTCCTCCTCTAGATCCATCGGTCTTAACTGATCTGGGGTATTTCTGAAAGGATTCCGACCATTTGTCTACCAAACGATGGGGTATTCTCTTTCGATAATTGGACTCGCTGTCCTTTCTAAGCTTGAATCATGAGATTCAACCTCTCGGGGCTTCAAACTCCCACGACTTTGACACCTAAGAGAACTAATCTTTCTTGTACAAGGTTTCCAGACTTAGATCACATGATCCTTCAGAGGGTTCTTAGGTAATTATCCCTAGGCTTGGTGACCTGACTGAAAATCCTTCCTAATTTGTCGAGCTATGAACTCTGTGACAGGGGTAAAGTAAACTTGTGGGTTTAATATAATGGTAGTCTTTTCAAGGAACTCACTCCGACTCTGGAATGTGAGGAAACTTCCTAGGAAAAGGTGCCTTTGGGAAATTAAACCAGGGTATAGCGCGATTCAAGTAGATGGGACAATTCTCAAGGGAACGTACTCGTATTTTGAACTTATTCATTCTATACATAAACCGATTTATGGTCATATAAGTATAAACATGCATCCATTATTTCCAATCAAAACACAAGGCAAACACTTCTATGTATAAACATGAGCTATGTATAAACATGAGCATGTGATCGTGATATTCAATTCAAAATACAAGACATAACACTTATCAGAAACACCAGACGTGATGCGGCTGCTGAGAGGGGTGCTCGTTTCCACCCAACTGTAGGCTCAGTGATTCCAGACAGATTTACCACTAGCCACCCCCGAGCTAGACCACGATGCTTTGAGATTTAGTCTCCTACTTCCAGCTCAATGAAAGTCAAGGATGAAGGTTACTTCTCTTCTCTATTCAGAACTCCCTGTATTTCCAGAGTTCCTCTAGTTTTTCTTGTGTGATCCCTATCGTGCATGTAAACCATTTATGAGTGTATAAACATGAGCATGTGATCGTGATATTCAATTCAAAATACAAGACATAACACTTAGCAGAAACACCAGACGTGATGCGACTGCTGAGAGGGGTGCTTGTTTCCACCCAACTATAGGCTCAGTGATTCCAGACAGATTTACCACTAGCCACCCCCGAGCTAGACCACAATGCTTTGAGATTCAGTCTCCTACTTCCATATCAATGAAAGTCAAGGATGAAGGTTACTTCCCTTCTCTATTCAGAACTCCCTATATTTCCAGAGTTCCTCCAGTTTTTCTTGCGTGATCCCTTCCTTTCTTTCCTTTTTCTACAAGATTGCGTGTGGCGTGAATTCCCCCATTCGTGGTTAGGTCTGAGAGCTTCTACAGATGGGTAGTTCGCCCCCATCCCCTCATTAACTCTTGAGGATCCTCCCCACCTATCATCCTGGAGGGTAATTCATTCCAGGGTGAGAGAGTTGCTTTGGTCTTTGAGCAAGTAAAAACCAGTACGGTATTGGTTCGGTGGAAGTTAACGCAGCCATTTCAGGTCCTTTCCACCACCTCTCATTAGCCATCATGGTCTCTTTTAGCACATCCCCCTCCCGACAATCATGCAACACATATTCATAACATAATTTACATTCATAGATCTTTTATACAAAGGTCCGTCAAATCAAACATTCACATCTTTGAGTTTGCCATAGTTCTTGGCCAATATAGTTATTTTTACAGACTGGGGGAAACAGGGTGTTACATGTACCAAATGACAAAATTTAACATTAATTTGCATATAATAACTAAAAATTAGCCAAATTATCTTTTGTGAAAACATTTACATCTATTTATTATTGTTATTTTTATTTATTATTTATATTGTTTATTTTTCTTTCCTTTATTATATTAATAATATTTTAACGTTAGTAGGAACCTACCGCGCTTCTTGTCAATTCAAACCCCATAGGATGTGAATTAAAAACAATAATGATGTTTTGACCTAACTTTTTTGATACAAATCATCCCTACATAATCTTTTGTTTCTCGCTAAAAAAACATCGAGGGGAGGAAATAGGGTGGGAAGGAAATTAAACTCGACAAAGTTATTTTAAAATCCTTATTGAGAGAGGGAATTAAAAGCCCGGGGATATCCCTAATACTGTGATTGAGGTGTTTAAAAACCTCATCGAAAGAGGGGGGAATTAAAAATGGAGAAGGCATCACAATCGAGGAGTTTAAAACCCCATTGAAGGTGTGGAGTACCCTAACCTTGTAATCAAGGAGTTTAAAAACTCCATTGAAGAGGGGGGTGCAAATTAAAAATCTGATGCAAGGAATTGCTTTCCAATAAGAAATATACCCAAGCATTATTACATAATAAATATAATATATCTATTTTGTATTATGTATCAAAATATTAGTGCAAATGATTCATGTTGAAAACACTAATGCTAAAATATTAATATGGAGATCTCCTTCTATCTTAAACTCAATATCACAATTTATAGCCAAAAGATAATAGAAATGTAATGTGCAAGTCTCATGTAAAGATAATTAAATGATAATAGATTGCACATTTTGTGCATATGACCCCACCCTCCTCCTAAAGGTTATCCTTTCAATATGTGCAATGACATCATTAATTATCTTTGTTGACATGTCATACATTAAAGCCCTATAAATGACATTGAGAGAATAAACTAAAAATGTGATGAATTGAACTTGAAGAAATCATACATGTGCACTTAGCTTATACTTATGTTAGCGCCATGTTTTTCATAGTTAGAATTAGAGGTTTGTTCGAATTTTTCAAGTCATGTCATGATCTTTGGAAAATCAAGGCTTTCCTAGAAGAGTCAAGAATGTAAAGTTCATCATGTTCAAATCATAAAGGTCTACTTTCCTAAGTCTCGAGTCATGTTAAAAAGTGGGAAATTATGTACCAAGGTTCAATCAATCGGTTAGGGTGAATTTCATGTCAGAATATATTATCGTTCATCATTACTTAATCATGAGGTTAAAAAAGGGAACAATCATGGCACTCCATATAATTTGTACCGTTACACACTTCAAAGGTGTACCCGCTGCACAAGTTCGCTACGCAAATCTTTAACTTGCCCTAAAATGTCTTATCGCTATGGATTTTCCTTCCCCTTTTCATAATTTCGTTCCTTATCCATTCGAGCATAAATATTGGCCACCTTCTGTTTTTCTCCATCACCTTCAAGACTTGTGCGTCATCCATAGCCTCTCCAACAAGCTCCAAAGTCCTCTGCTACACAAATACTGTGTGCTATCAGTTGCTACGTAAATCTGCCACTCTGTTGTTGCTGTGCCGAATTTTCTATTGTTGTTTTCTGCTGCACCGAATTTTCCGTTGTTGTTTGTTGCTGCGCTGAGTTTTCTACTATTGTTTAGTGTTGCAACGAATTTTCCGCTGCATCGAGTGTTCCATTGCTGCTTGTTACTACGCCGAATTTTCCGTTGTTGCTTGTTACTGCGCCGAGTTTTCTACTACTGTTTAGTGTTGTGCCAAAGTTTTCTACTACTGTTTAGTGCTGCGATGAGTTTTTCGTTGCGCTGAGTCTCCTGCCACTGATTTGTTTGCTGCGTAGAGTTTTCTGTCACTACTTGTTCCTGTGCACTATGCAAAAGTCTCTATCCTCATTCGTTGCACAGATGTTATTTCTCTTGTTTGTTGTCAGAGGTTATTATTCCCTTTTTCGCTACGCAAAGTTTACACAAAGTTGACATATATCAGCATCATGAAAACTCCTCAACAAAAAAGAAAGAATGTGAGAAGCGGGAAAGTTGTGAGATTTGAGACACAAGATTTGAAGTTGGTAAACATAGACCCGGCGATCATAGTGTCCTTTGAACAAGCCAGATGCATAAGATTCTGTGAAAAGGTTCATGGGTAGAATGCGCAGCTAACCAAGCAGTTTGCTCTTAACTTTAATGGTGTCAACGCAACTATCGCAGGGATCACTTTTCAAGTTTAAGAGGAAACCATATCAGCTGCGATGGAAATTCCCATGCAGGGTGAAAAATGGTTTAAAGGTATGCCATTAGATACTTCATGTTATATTGATTTTCTCAAACCTGAATTCAGAAATTGAAAGATTGGTGCCATCATTCTTAGTGAATACCTTTTGGAACCTTTGGGGAAGCTTCTAAGGATAATCTGGAAATACTTTACTTGTGAAGGTAGGTTTGACAAGGTACATCAATACCACATTAGGCTCCTGATGCATTTCATAGGGAGAAGTACCTTAAACTTACCTTTCTTTCCATGTAGAAGCTTGGGAAAAATGGCAGACAGTGTCCAAGCCAAAGTTGATCAGCCAGAGAGTAGCCTATTCCATTTTTCCTTGATAAAGTTGTTGGTGGTTGAAGAGCTTGGAAATTTAAACAAGGACTAGAGTTCCTTCTTGACTTCAACAAACATTTATTTGGATCCTAAGGGAGATACTCCCTTGTCTGCTGAGAAATCAACATCTCATAGTTCATGGATAAAAGAAGGAGGTGTTGCTGAAAGGGGAAAAGGAAAAGAGATTGAAGATTCATCACTCAGTAAGCCAAGTAAACCACACACCATGTCATCAGCTAGGAGGTTTCCCATACCCACAGTTCAGACAAATTTTGTTGAATTCGCAACCCAGGAGATTGATGAAAAGCAAGTGGAACTAGGTGAGACAGAAGTAGATATCAAAGAGATGCAACAACAACTCAAGAAAGATAAACATATTATAGCCCAACTCTATCAGGAGAACAAAGAATTGAAGAGGAAGCTAACAGAAAGGACTCCTGAAACACAAATACTAGAGAGTAAAGCAGGTCAAAGATCTCCTACCTCCAACAGGAGGAGAAAAGAATATAAAATGGCTGAAGAAGTAGCTAAAAGAAGCTCAAGATGAGATCCTCAAGCTTAGGGAGGAAAAAAGAATATTTGAGGAAGGGATCATGAATCATTACAAAAAATGCACACCAACTATAGATGACACATGTGCAGCCATCTCTAATACATAATCAAAATTGAAGAGGAATGCGGTTTTGTTGAGACAGGTGAGAAGTTTAAAGAGACAAAACTTGTCATTGAGAAAGGCAAACAAGACCTTACGACTACAAGTGAGATTGGATAAATAAGCTACATACAAACTGAATGATCCCAACCTTTGCTGCCAACTGGATTCACGCGAGCAAACTCAACATGACGATCCGCTGCGCAAATACCGTATCCAGCATTTGCGCAACATAAACCAGAATTCACTGCGCAAAGGTGACAGGGTTGTCCATCGATACACATGATGACTCATCACAACCAAATGGTTGAATTTCGCTCAAGGATTTTTTATTGTAAATGATATTCCGGTTATATTATGACTGGCAAACCGAATTTTCTATTTTTGGTAAATCTTGTAGAGGTTATTGTTCTTTTCAAAAGCAACAAGATCCATAACTCTAGGATGTAGTAGTTTGACTCCTAGAATAGTTTTCTACATATATTTATTATTTTGATGTAAAGGGGGGTGCGCGAGCAGAAGTATAGGCATTTTGATCTTCAATGTAATTTTTCTAAATCTAATAGAAAAACAAATGCATAAGTCATGAACTCCTTATGAAAAATATTCTAATGGTGGTGATTTAAAGATTGTACTCTTCTTTGTATGTATTCCTTGTGTACTTATTTTCATCTGCACTTTCTTCTCTTTAAATTAGTAAATTAAAAGTCCATAATTTATCTAAAGGTGCTCTAAACTTAAATGATTTAAATTATGCTTTTCTTCTTAACTAAGGTCAGAATTCATCTTTTATGATGCTATGATTTTGTTATGTGTCATGTTCTTCTTCCACCCTACGTAATTCAACTCAACACTGAATTTCATCACCTTGTTTAGCCTTTGTTCCTCTGAGGAGTTCTACCTACCAGACATTGTTTTCTTTTGTTTTTAGAGTTTGACTCCATAGCCCTAGAAATTCTATATCTCTTTGCCAACAAACCTTGAAAAAACTATCTCAAACTTTTAAATCTAGCCATCAGTTCAAAAGCAGTGTGTTTATCAGAGATCAAGTCTCAAAAAGAGCCATCTCTAGAATGGAAAGGCTAGTTTCCAGTCTTAAAGTTGGTTTGTGGATTACCTTTGTAGATTGTTTCTTCAGCCCAATAATTTACTCAACGTGAACAACTTACATGCAATAACATCATTAAATATATATAAAAAATTTGTATTAAGTAATGCAATATGATTTAAGTAGAGCATCCACAAATATAAATATAAATATATATGAAAATAAAAATAATTGACCCATCTTCAAGGTAACAACCATGTTCGTGAAAATAAAAATAATTTACACACCATCGATTCTCAAATGAAAGACAAGTTTGAATGGATTATGTGCCACTCACGAGAATCATCACCCCTTTTAAAATAAATGTTAATTTGTTTTCATGTAAATGAGTGCTTTTAAAGGAGGCGTGTAGAACAACATATATATTGATACACCCTTAAGTTCCTAAGATCTCTAAACAAGAGAGTAGTCACTTTCAATTTCTATGTTGTTTAGGGTTAGCTTAAAGGAAGGTACACAAGTAAGAAATTATGATTTTTTTTTACAACTTTTATATAAGAAAAGAAATATAATAAATCAAGATAATAGAAATATAATAATTATTTCAAGATAAACTAAGTTACATTAATGTTGTTTTTTAAAATCTTTAAAGTAATTAGTATGCCATTTACTAAATTAATAGAAAGCCATAGATATAGATATTTTAAATTTAAATTATTTGAACAAAATTGTATTATAAAATCCGATTTGTGGAAATTATTTTTGTTTGGTGTTTATGTTGTTAGTATTAGATTATATAATGTTAAAGCCATTTTTTTTTATCAATTATTGACAAGCTCAACTTTCGTGCACAATATTTAACAAGTTATGATTTAATAAATAAGGAATTAGCAAATTTAAATCATAAATAAATTCATTAAGACACGACATGATACATAGAGAAATGATTCAATTTTGAATTTTTATTAATAATATAAAATTGTATGTCAAGATATTAACAACATAAACTTTTACAACAATCAACATTCTCAATCTTAGAATTATTAAGATATTTAGATATTTAGAATTTGTTAAGTTTATTTTGGTTTAATATGTTTTTAGGTAAAGTGTGTTTTTTTAATTATATAATCTATATTGTTTTTGATAATAATGACAATTGATTTGTGGTTTAATACATAGATTGATTTATTGTCTATATTTAAAGAGCATGGAGTATCATTAGTTGATGATTGATAGTGAGAGAATAATTAATTAATTAATTTTTTTCGCATTATATATTGTCTCGAGTGGCCATGTTGGTTGGGGTAGTGCTCTGTTTTCCTCTTTGAAGGTTTTATCAACATAATACACTAGTGTAATGATCTTTGATCTATTTGTGTGAGCAGTTTCCTTAAGGTGTTTGACATGTGTTGATATACTTTGTTTATTGAGCATGATATTAAAGCTCTTTTGAAGACCCACTTGTCTTTGATTTAGACATTGAAATTGTGTAAAGACATGCATCAAATGACTTATGGATTGTTGGGCTAAATGAACTGCTCCAGTGCCTTTGGAGAACGATTTTTGGTTGGAAACCCATTTTGTTTTACCGGAAAAAGTTTTCATTTGTCGAACCATTTACATCATATTCATATGTAAACAATGCCATTAAAAAAAGTCGTTTAATATTTTGTTTTGTTTTTTGATTGTGTATATTTCCAACTTGCTTCCTTTCTGATTTGCATATACTCTTTACTATATACTTTGTGTGAGCTCAATAAACCAGAAATACTAGTTTGACTTTGTATTTGTTTTTCTTCCTTAACATAAATTTTCATAATTATTTTTTATGATGATGATGATGATTAATGTCCACTAAGACTAAATTGGTCTATCAAACCTTAAGAGGGTAAGTGATTACTTGTGATTCTTTAGAATTTTGTTTCTGTGCTCGAAAAACATTAAGAGAAGCTTTCCAAGATCACCATACTTTTGTTGAGTTAAGAGGTTAGGAAGGTTGGTAGTGTGATACATATTTTGAAAATGAGATCTAATATGGGTATAGGCT
>JASDQU010422038.1:0-10120 GCA_032191745.1 Picea mariana
ATTTTGATTTTTTGGTACCTTTGGAAAAAAAAATTCAATGATCTCATCAAACACTGTGTATTTTGGTATCTCTTTTTCTTGTATCTTTCCCTGCGACTGATCTTTGTACATGACCTTCTCAGTGAATATGGCATCTCTACTCCTAATTATTTTTTTATTTTCATAATCCCATAAGAAATAACGAAAATCATTAACACTGTATCCAATAAAGGTACAATTCTTGGATTTTGCCTCCAGATTTGTTCTATTTTCTTTATCAATATGGACAAATGCTTCACAACCGAAACTCTTCAAAAATGAATAGTTTACCTTTTTACCTATCCATGCCTCCTTTAGAGTTCCACCATCCAAATAGCTTGAAGTTCCTATGTTTATTAAGCAAACAACAATATGTACAGAATCTGCCTAGAATTGTAAGGGAAAACTAGCATGGAATCTCATACTTCTTGCATGCTCCCTGATTGTCCTGTTCATCCTTTCTAACACGCCATTTGCTTGTGGTTTTCATGGAATTGTATTCTCTCTACGAATCCTATGGTATGAACAATAATCATCAAACTCCTTGCTGCAATATTCACCTACATTGTCTGATGTGAAACACTTCAACCTTTTTCCTGTCTCATTCTCAACTAAACATTTTCATTTCTTAAAAGTATCAAAAACAACATATTTTTGTCGAATGCAATAAACCCAATTTTTTTGAGCTACGTCATCAATAAAAGTAACATAATAATGAGAGACTCCAAGAGATGATACCTAACCTGGTCCCCATACATATGTATACACATGCTCTAACCTTTCACTCTTCTTTTCTTTTCTGACTCTGAGAAATCTAACTCTCTTCTATTTTCCATAAACACAATGCTCACATAAATCCAAATCAATTTGTTTAAGATATGGAAATAAACTTCTTTTGCAAAGTCTTTGCATCCCCTTCTCACTCATGTGTATAAAACTATGATGCCACAGTGCTATATCCACACCTATAGAAGCTAAAGAGATAGAAGAGTCAGTGTTACCAGTACATAAATACAATGTACCTACCTTCTCTCCTTTTGTTATCACCAGTGATCCTTTGGTGACCTTCGACATATTATATGTAAATATGGATATACAAACTTCACTTTCCAACTTCCATGTTGAAATTATATTTTTCCTTATATCTGGAACATGTCTTACCTCTTTCAACAACCATTGGTTTCCATTATTTTTCTTTATTTTTACCTTTCCCATTCCAACAATTTTGCATGGTGCATCATCACCCAAATGAACCTGTCAAAAATTACCTTGAACATAATCTAGAAAATGTTTCCTATGGTGTGTGGCATGAAATGAAGCCCCTGAATCTACTACCCAAGACTCATAAATATTATCTACAAAAACAATAAAAGCATCTTGTAACACATCACCTGTTACATTTGCTTCCTGATTTTTCTCATGTTGTCCATCTCTTTGTTTCTTTGGAGCTCTGCGGTCTTTCTTCAAATATTCTTTCTTCCCATAATTCCAACACTCTATATTTCCTAGTATGGATTTGGATTTGTGCTTCCTAGAATTCTCGTGATTCCCTGATTCCTTTCCTGCATCCTTTTGTCTTCCCCTATTCTTCATGTTTAACGCATTACCTGATGTCTCACCTGTGATTTTTCATCGCATTTGCTCACTAAGGATAACACCAACAACATCATCAAATTTTAAATTGTTTGAACCATAGACATATTTACTTACAACCATGACTAAGCCATTCCAAATTTTTGGTAACGATCACAATATTAGAATATCCCTAACCTCATCATCAAAGTCCACTTTTATAGAACTTAGTTGATTAGTAACTGTATTAAATTCATTTAAATGATCTTCAACAGACCCACCTCCTGACGTCATCATATTAAATATTCTCTTCATTAGAAATAACTTATTGGACACTGAGGGTTTTTCATATAGTTTAGCCAATGCATCCATCAACTCATTCGTTGTATTTTATTTTGAAATATTGAAAGCCACTGACACTTCCAGACTCATCCGTATTGTTCCTAGTTCCTTTCTATCAAGAACATCACATTCTTTGTCCTTCATAGTCGTCGGCTTGTTTTCTAATACACCCAATAGTAGGAATAGATCCTTCTTATATAAATAATTCTCCATTTGCATATTCCATAACTGGTAGTTTTGGCCATTAAATTTCTTGACCCTAAACTTTACATCTTCCTCCATTACTCCCACTAGAACTAGGAACCCTCTTTTCCTGTCAGTTACCTTTCGCTCTGATACCAATTGTTAGAAAAATAGGATTATAGAGAAATAAAATAAAACAAATGTGGAAATAAAAACCAGAGGATACACAAAACAATAGAGACAGAAGTATACATGGTTCACCCAGTGTGGGATACGTACACCAGAGAAATTTCCATGTCCTTCGTTTATTATTATCCGGAAAATGAAGGGATACAACCTACAAAACACCGATTGTAGCTTCCTCTTCTTTATCTCATAGTCTCCTCGCTCAAAATAAAATATTCACAGCTAATACATAGCCGCAATACATTTCCCTCATAGAAGAGGGTTTCCTTCTAGGGGAAAAAACGCTAACATAACTTCTATCATCAAATCTGCGACCTTATAATAAATGGTTCATATTTACTATGAAATTACAATATACATTTAAAAGGAAATTTAACCTTTGGGGGCTTCTCCCCCCAACCCTGTTTGGGGTCCCTCTTGCCCCCAGACCCCCCAGCCAAGGGGGATATCCCCCCCCCCAGACCCCACAGTGGGGGAAATACCCCCCGTGGACTCCCCCGTGTGCAAGGGTTAACAATATTCCAGGGTGTAAAGTCTTCATGGTGTATAAACATGGATAAAAACAAAGACCTCTGAATGTTCAAGATAATTAGGCTCCACAACCAACATTCCCATCCCTTGGCCGCCAGAATGGCAAGTGTCAAATGTATGGAATCCATTTCACTTCTGGAGAAAATGTCTCATCATAGTCAATGATGTGCACCTGTTGAAATCCTTTGGACACTAGCATGGCTTTGTATATGTTAACCTTTCCATTTGTTGTGCTCTTGATCCTATAGACCCATGTCCACCTGAAAAGTTTCCTTCTTGAAGGAAGGGGAACCTTATTGAAATTCTAGTTCTCAAGGAGGGAGTTTTACTCCTCCTACATGGTGGATTCCAAAAATAGATTTCCAGCAGCCTCGCCATAGGACTATGGATATGAATACTGAACCAAGAATAGATTCCTATGTGGAATCAGTTCAGTGGTAGTGAGTGCAAGAGGAGGATCCTCGAAATCAGATCAAGTCCTCCTAGTATCAGGTGGATCCCCAACAATATCTCTTGCATCCTGAAGAGTAGTATTGTCCCACTTGGGGATTTTATTTGGCTCTGAATATGCATTTCGACCCTGTATCACCATTATTACTCTGAGGGGTCAACTATATAGGATACCATAGGTAGTTCTAAATATTTTCCCACCAAAACAATTCCACAAAGTAATCTCTCATAATGCATAGTTTAGCTTCTTCATAATATGATCAGAAGGTGAATAGAAGGACACTACAACCAATGCAGCCTCATCCCAATACCTTTCTATCCAGTAGAAGCAGATTGACAATATTGTATAAGAGTACCAAGATGTTATTTCTACACCTACGGGGGTTTCTCCACACTCACCAATCAGCCAAGGTTATAACATAACCCTTCATACTCTTCATTCTACATATTCACTAACAAAATTCTCTCACACTCATGTATATCATGTAGCTATATTGGTTGAATGGATCCAACCCATCCAACAACAGGTTCATGACAACCTTCAACAAGCTAACCAAGACAACTTCTTCAGCAAGGAAATAAACACACCTAGCTTAAGATTTAGAAGAAGTCTCTCTGTCTCCCAACGGAACTTGACGCAATAAGGAACATTGCTTCCTAAAGGGGGAGAAAGGATCCAGATGGATCTCGATGGCCATCGGCCTTTTCCACTGAATCACCATTTTGAGCCTGCGGTTTCGATAAACCATGATATTTACCCTTTTGATGGGGAATGGAATGTAATTTAATCTTAATTTTTTAATTACAGAAATCATGTAATGATTTCCTAGTGGTCTTATGTAAATTCTTACAACATAGAGTTAATGCATTCTATACAATTAGAACTCCCCAGTTAAGTGTGCTCAATCTAGAGTAGTACTGGGATGGGTGACCACCCTAGAAGTCCCAGTGTTTAACATGCCTATCGAATTTTATAAAATTAGTCAAATTTATCCCACATGCATCATGGTAATTGTTCTCGTCTCACACTCTCATATATAATTGAGGTGAAGGAGGCCCTTTAAGCATGCAATGGAGTGTGATGTAAATATTGTTGTGAATGAAACATAACCAACATCTCTTTCTTTTCAGAGATATGCTACCCCATTCTGACAGTTTGTGTTCTACAATGTGTTTCTCTTTTGTTCATTAATAAAAGTTGGTTTTCACTATATTTATGTGTTCTCCACATTATCTTTGTGTATTTCCTTGTTATATATCATTTATATGTTTGTATTCATGTCGTTCTCAAAATAATATGGATCAATCATCTACATAAGTAAAAAAAAATCATAGCAGTTTAAGATTACCTTATATTTTTCTAACGAGTCCATACCAATCAATACATCATATGATCCTAGTTGCAAAACATTCAAATCCACTCATACTAATTTCACAACCTTTAATAAAATTTGTAACTTTTCTTTTTGTTCCAGTGGCAAGATGTACTAACCATGTTTTTTAAAAATTTCTCTTTCATAATTTACATATTTCTACTATCTTAGGTGAAACATAGCTTAAACTAGCACCTGGATCAATCAAAATGAAAATTGGTTGATTATTCAACATACCATCTACTTCCACCATGGAATCTTGATGATCTGCTTGTCTATTTTCCAATGGTACGCTAATATTTGGGGTGCTCCTTTCTATTTCACTAGTTTTTGTTCCTTTTCAAACTGTATTTATAATCTTATTCTTATTCTTTCTGTGAGGACAATTCTTGAAATAATGTGGTTCACCGCATTCCCAACATTTTATTGGTTTTTTTGGGGAGGTTTCTTTATTATAGAATGTTGTTGGTTTTTTGTTTCTATTTTCACATGGGTTATAATGATTATTACTTCTATAGTTATTTTTGTGCAACCCTTTAGTAGTGTTCTTATTGAAAATATTTCCTTCTTTTCCCCATGGATCAAATATTTCAACTTTCTCACCCTTCCAATTTTTAACATTTTCATTTCTAGTTTTATATTTTTCAAAACACAATTTATCCTTACACATAGATTCCTATAAAGTCTTAGGATTCTCAAACTGAATCCTATCTTTATATGAGGCAGGTAAACAACTCAATAGATGTTGTATCTTTGGTTTTTCATCCACAATATAAGGTACATAATGCAATAAGTTTAGAAATTTGCTGCAAAAGTATTTCATGGTTAAATTTCCCTATTTCAATTCATAAAATTCCTTAGCCTTTCCTTCATAATATTTTTATAATAGATATTTTTTCTTAAAATATTTTTTAAAATTTTTCCAAGTGATTTTTAGTTCCTTTCTATTCTTTACTCTTTTTATGTCTTTCCACCAAATATATTTTTTCTTTGTCAGATTATAGATGGCCATTATTTCTTGAAATTCAATATAATAATTCTATATCTGAAAATATTTTTGCATCCCAGAAAGCCAAGCTTCTGCCTCTTCTCTAGTTTTGATCTCACCATTAAATATTGGAGGTTCTATCTTTTTAAATTCTCCCATAATCTCCTCATGATGTTTATGTTTCTTTTTTAATTCTTTGAATTATGTTAGCATTGTCCTCACTTGAAGTTTTAGTTTCGTTAAAAGAAAATTATTTTGTCGATTCAATATGTTCAAATTTTCTAGCCTTTTTCTTGTGTAGATCGGTTTTAAAATTGCTAGAAAATTGATCTTTATTCTTATCAAAATTTTGATTACACAGTTTTTCTAACAAAACTTCATTAATTTCTTCTTGTGTCTTTACAATTTTTTCATTATATGCTTTAAGAGTTTGTGACTCCTTCCTTAAGCCTTTTATAGTCTGAACTAATTCAGATTGTTTGTTATCCCTTTTTTCATTCAAATAAACCTGTATTTTCCCCTCATTAATATTTCCTTGTTCGGGAATTTCTAGTGCATTTTGATGTGATCCTTCTTTGGGTGGAACGGGTACTTCTGTCATCTTTCTTGCCATAATATTAATAAAATTATTCTTGAAGGTAAGAATAAAATCTCACAATACCAAATTAGTGTTCTATGGTTTAGCCTATATAGGCCAAGTGCAATTCCTAAAGCTCTGATACCAGTTTGTCACACACACTCAATTTACTCTGTTAGAAACAATTTTTTTTTTCCTTTATACCAATAACAATGTAACCTCATATTTCAGATGTGGTGCGTACTAGTCTGTAGTCTTTTTTGAAATATATTACATAATTCATTTGGTAGATATTATTTATTAAGGAAATTGTGTGATACCATTTACTACATTATAATGATATTATCTAATTTCACACCATTTTATTTCATGGAAAAACACACAATGTTGATTCCACTTTATATTGGTTTAGAATTTGTTTAGTCTTCTTATTCCACATGGGATACTTATTGAAATTTATGTTGTTTATGTGCAATGTTGACAGGTTTCCTCCACTTTGTTTCCTAAGACAATGTATCCAGAGTTAAATTTCTTGTATTCTACATATAATGGTTGAATACTCCCCCCCACGATTAGTCATGTTACTAACCTTAATGAACGGTTAGGTGAAGCGTTAATATGTTGACATAGTGCTTAGACTGATTCACCCTTGATTTAGCCAGTGTTAATATGATATGTTGACAATGTTAATGGGAGGTTGGGTGGTGGGTTAGATCATTAACATAGGAACTTTTCAACCTCTTAAATATGCATGTCCTAACCCATAACATGGAATCCATTTCTTTTGCCAAATGTAACATTTCTTTCCAAGGGGGCTAGCTGGTAAAGTTTATACCATCACCAACTTTCAGATAATCTTCCTATTGTTTTAATTTCATCCTAGTGTGAATGAGGATTTCTTCCTATTTTGATTCATTGTGGATAAAATTCATGGTTTTAGTCCTGGTTTTTAAGTTATGCATTTTTGTGATGGATGTTTACACTTGGTTTTGCGTGGACTGTTGGTTTAATCCTTCTTCCAAACCTGAAAAATGTAGGTTCGTTATTTCTTGTTTTCCTCATGTTTAGGAAGGTTGCTATATTACAGTGTTATTGTTATGTATTGGCACTTTGTTTCTAGTGATACCTTGAATTAGGTTTCTATGTAAATTATCCTTCTGTGTAGTTTATATTTCCTTTTTATAAACCATGCGGTAAGTAAATATTATTTCTGTGCAAATTCGTATTTTTATGCCATATTCTCTACAATATTTTTTATCATTTTGAGTTTTGGTACATGGAGATGATATATAATGATGGAACCTTTGTTGTTAATGATGAGGGTACCCATCAGAACTAGAGAATAGGCACATAATGATTCATTTCTTTAATAGGGATTTCTCCAGGGAGGTTCGAACTGCTCTCGGTAAATCTAGGCAACTGTATATATTTTATTTCTTGGCATAAATCCATTCATCCAAATTTTATGAGAAGAATGAAATGAATACAGATTATTATCAAAATATTCTTAACACAGAATAACATATATATAGTAAAATTGGTTTCTATTCAATAAGGAAATAAGTTGAAACTGTAAAATGCAGCGGAAACAAATCTTACTAGAATAGTGGAGGCTTATCTCTGAGAAGAGATGTGATGACTGTGCTCATTCGCAAGAATATGATTACAATGATGCTTTGAAGGACTTTTTTACAATAAAAAAAAATGTTAAAAACCATAGACATCCGAAAACCTAACCCTAGGAGATGATGTGCCAAAAGTCACGTGGGCCTCATTTGGGTAGCTTACTACATAAACTTCCTGGGGTCATAACTTTTGCATAAGATCATCATTTTAGGTGAACGATAGCCCATTGGAAAGGTCCATTCGAGGAATACACACATTAACATCAAATTATGACTCTGTCTATAGTCTAACTATGGCGAGCCCTGAAACCGTAGTTTAGGGCCTCAAAACGTCCCTAGAAGTCAAGGACCTGAAAACTAGGAAAAAACTGCCAAACTGGAAAACTTCCAAAATGAGACAGTTGGAATAGGTGGGAGGATAACGAAATACATCTGGATCAATCCTCCCCCTTAGGAAGAAATTTTCTCCATTGCATTGATTTCCTCCATCAGATGAGGAAATGTTTGCTAAATTTGTCCCCGTGTGAGCCACTTGCCTTGGTGCAGGAGTTTCCCTGCTTTGACAGCTCGATAAAGATGGATACTTTGTTGGAGAGTGACCTTGACCTATTTTTTCACAACCTAATCATTGGATTCATTTTTTATGTAGTTAGGTTTGAGTTATTTTGTTGTCAGTTGTTCTATTATCTCTGAGGTGTCCAATCATGGTGGGAAATAAAGTTGAAGGAGATCCACATTGAACACTGCGTGCAGGCCAAGGAAAGAAGGAATGTTGAGCTCAAAATAATTATCACCCACAACCTTGGTGATGGTGTACGACCCATAACAGAGTGGGTGAAGTTTCCAATGGGGTCCTGTAGGGCATTATTTCTGCAAGTGAAACCAAACTTTGTATCCCATATGAAACTTATGTGGCACCCGATGTTGATCATGGAGTTGCTTGTACTTGTCATAGGAATTATGTAGGATATCCTCAACCTGTTTGTGGATGTGTTGGATCCAGTCAATGAACCGGGAGGCTTTGTCAACTTCAGTTGTAGCAGGAGATGAGTGAGTCGAGGTGACCACAAGGGGTAGTGCAACATCTATGGGACCCAATGGTTGGAATCCCATCCCCACCTTAAAGGGGTTGTGGTCGATTGAGCTATCCATGGCTTGGTTGTAGCTATACTGGACATAGAGAATACTCTCATCCCATGTGCATGGGTGCTTGGAATTATACATGCACGAGATATGGACGATAATTCGATTTACGACCTCTGTTTGGCCATTTGTCTGGGGGTGGAAGGCTATGGATTTGGTGATCTTGGTGTCCAACAATGTTTAGAGGCTCGATAAGAATGTGCTAAGAAATAGATTGTCCCGATCTAAAAAAATGGCTTGTAGGATTCGAAAATGTACCCAAACGCGTTCAAAGAAGAGCTTGACACTGGCCTCTACTGTGATGTTCTTCTTGCAAGAGACCAAAATCGCCATCTTAGAAAAGTTTTCAACAACCAAAAAAACACAGTCATTTCCCCACTTAGTGGATGGGAGGCCCAAAATGTAGTCCATTGTGATTGATTCCCATTCTCTGTCGGTAGTAGGAAGAGGGGTGTACATTCCCTGTTTCTTAGTGGTTAGTTTGGAAATAGCGCAAGAAGTGCAGGACTTGATCTACTTGTTGATCTCCTCTCGAATTTTTGTCCATTAGAAATGTTTATGCAACATTTCCACTATCTTTTCGATGCCAAAGTGTCTTTCCACCTGGCAGTAGTGGGATTCCCAGATCATTTTCACTCGTTCTCTTGATGGAATGCATATATGCCCCAATCGGCATAGAAGCCCATCCTGAAGATGGAAATTAGTGACAACTACATTTTCGCCCAACATTTGGTAGGTGGTGGAAAAGTACGGGTTTGTCTCATAGAGTTGGTTCCATCCAGAGGTCTCATGGTCGCAAGAGTCTATCACCATGGTGAGTGCCAGGATTGGTGGTTTGTCAAGGAAAGCAACGACGTTGTTGGTGCTTCCTGTTTTATACTTGATGTTGAGGTGGAATTGTTGCAAGTATGTGGAACACTTATGATGGAGTTCATTCGAAAATTTTGTTAGAAAAACAGGACCACGGAGCAATAAAATAAAACAAATGCAGAAACAAAAAACACAGAAGACACATAATACAAGAGAGACAAAAATTTGCGTGGTTCACCCAGTGTGGGCTACGTCCACCAGAGAAATTGCCAGGTCCTTCCTTTATTATTATCCAGCAAATGAAGGGATACAACCTACAGCA
>JASDQU010422047.1:0-10120 GCA_032191745.1 Picea mariana
CAAGTGCCTCCAACCATGTACCAAGTATGTACCAATCTTTTTTCAACTACTCATAAACTATGACTCATCAATATGTACCAAAATCATCAACTATACACCTCATGTATGTGCCAACTCATCAACTACTTGTCTCAACCATGTACCCAACATGTACCTTAACTAAAAGCCCTCATCAATGTCATCAGCCAAATCTAATTTCTAACTTTATAATGGACTTTGTGTATATGATCACATATGTGCAAACCTTCGTTAACTTTAACAACAAGAGACTAGAATTTTCATCAAACTTTACTTTAGTCTCACATGACTAGTTTTGTATTAGTCAACAACCCTAACTTGAATTAATCATAACTATGTACATGTAATGAATAAAGATCTAAAAATGGTACACAATTTTCTTCAATGTCTTTTATGCAATTCCTCCAGACTTCACTACTTGGAACCTCTCAGAAAAGGAGCTATAGCAAAAATGACATACTTTGTTGAATCCTAGCTTATTCTAGAGAGTGAACTTGTAGAGCCTGCCACGCATGGAATATTTGTTGTATGAATCTGAAAATTTACAGACTCTACTATAACCAATACATTTGGTCTTACTGAATTTGGATCTGTTATGAATAATTTATAACGTTTTTACCTGAAACACTTGTTATAGACTAGTTTCAGGACTAGCCACAAACCTTATTTTCCACGACGTGTAAGTACAAAAATACAACATCCCACAAGATGAAATTTGTATCACGACTAATTGGATATGTTTCCTCAATGGCCTCCCAATTTGACGGTCTGAGTCATTCTAGAAAAAAATTATTGTGAAAATGGTGAGATGACCAGTAAATAACATACCTTAGAAAACATCATCAAAAGAATTTATCCTCCCTTGAATTTCAGCCTTCTTTACTTCACCTTCCCTCTAAATTTTGGCTTAGATATCCTTTCGTTACCTCAGTCACCTGTAGATATTCAATAATCTCAAGTGTAATTAAAATGAGAGAGCCTTGCTTCTTATTTATACTTTCATGTAGCTTCCTCAAGGGGTTACCTTTTAACCATCTTAACCCACTTTCCTTATTTTAGGGTTAACCCACTTCTAACCACTTGTTCATTTAGTAATTTCTCCATTAAATTTATTATTTAAATAATTTCTTTTGTATTCACTTTCACTTATAGTACACTCATCAATTCATTTTATTATTTACCTTCTAAAATATCTTAGAGTCTTAAACCACTTTTACTACTTTGACCTTTTGGGGCTTCTAGATGACTCATGAGGGTTCTCCAACTTCACATGGCCATAAATCTCTAACCGTGAGGAGTTATGTGACGTTCAACATACCACTGGAAATGTCATGACATGTAATATCCATCTAGAATATTATTACCTGAAAATATATCAAGACTCATACCATTATCCATCAAACAAACTTGGGTCCATTACCCAAACCTTTCTCCAACTTCACATGGCCATAACTCTCTAACCGTGAGGAGTTATGTGATGTTCCACATACCACCAGAAATGGCGTGACATGTACTATCCCACTAGAATAGTATTACCTACAAATATATAAAAAATCATACCATTATCCATCCAACAAACTTGTGTCCATTACCCAAACCATCGTGCTATCAGAATTCACTACCAGACTTTCTTCAAGGGTTGAAATCATTGACAACCAACCCAATTAATCAACAATAGTGTGTCTTTATTTTTATTCCCCAATTTGTTTTCCTATGTATATTATACAATTTGCTCCTAATATGGCCATCATAGATGTAGATGTTTAACTCTCGAAGTTAGTTATTCTTTATTTCAATGCTTCTATCAACTTTGTGTAAGAAGTTTGTTTCTAAGTTTTAGGAGGTTGTTAGATCTAATTCGATATGAGAGATTCTCTCCAATTAATTGGCTCCTATTTTTTGGTGTAGTTGAGATATTCTCTCAACATAGTGTTAGTGTGCTAATATGGTGTGTCTATATTAAGCCAAAGATTTATGTATTTATATTTGTAAAATTATTTGTTGAATAGAGAATATGAGCCCAATCGTTTTTTTTTTGGAAACAATGTATACTCTCCCATTTCTTTACATGGTATCAGAGCCTAAAAAGAGGACCTAGAGAAGTGAAAAAATATGAAGAATGAATCCTCTATAGGTGTATATTAGTGTATTGTTAGACATTATTTTGTCGCAGCTCAGAATGTTCACCTACTTTCTGTCATCCAAAGATTAAAATCCATGATCATTAAAGAAATACTTTTCCTTCAAATAAGCCATAATGTATTTAAAAACAATTTTTGTGAAACTGTCACATGTTGCACTGCTGCAACATGCGACACTCTTAAGTGTCACATGTTGCACAACAACAACATGTGAGAGTGTCTCATGCTGCTACTTCACAGGGTGCAACATTGTTTGAAAGGGAGAAAAAAGAAGAAATTCATGAAGTTTCTAGAAGAGAAGCTTCATATCTGAGTTGTTCTCTGATCATTTTGGATCTCACCCATACTCCTAATTTTGGAAGATCCTAACCTCCTCTTAAATATTTAAAATGAGACTTATCTCATGAGAAAAGGTTAAAATGTAATGGAGAATAACAAGTAGTGAAGAGTGGTTGATAGGTTTTGCTTCTAATTTGTGATTATAAGATTGTTTTTTGGCCTTGAGAGATTCTTGTGTCAAAGTATTTATTTTATGGTGATGGAACTCATGGAAGAAATGTAGGTATTAGATCAATGAGCCATTGGAGAGAGCCTCACAACACAAAGGCACTCGTTGTAACTCTTTAATTATTATTAATGCAGTAACATGTTTCCTTTCCTAAAGAGATTTTTTATTGTACATTGTCTTTATTACATTTCTCCTTGGTCATTTCTATAGATTTGTCAAAATAATATTATTTCTTTCAATGGTTAGCTTGTCTTCTTATACATGTTTCCATTCAAAAACCTTTGGATCAAGATAGGAGCTACAATTAGCGAGGACAATCGTCGATAAAAAGGTATGGGTTCTTACTTATCAATATTTTGATTGGATGAATCTAAGGAAAGTAATATGCTATATGTTGTTTTGTTCTAGCTTTGGGTTCCCAAGATAGGGAAATTTGTATGTGTCTCCATTGATTAATTTGTTTGTTAACAAAATTGGTGACCACACTGGGGAATTATCCTCCGGATTTGTTCTCTTGGTCTTGATTCCTTTCCATGTTTTATCTCTCTGAGTCATTGTGTGATACTATTTGATCATTTGACCTTGAAATTCACTAGCAATTTTCCACAATTTTGTTTTTTCAAGTTTTTTATTTGACTGCCAGACTTTTCATTTGAGATACAGAGTGACAATGTCGCATTGCACTGGTCTGTATCCTGTGAAACTCTTTGTTTTCGTGTTGTGCCATAGTGTAGCATGCGACACTACTTGAAAGAACAAGTTTTTTACGCTTTCCTTCATAGATTTAATATCTCACTCTTGCTATGGATTTTAGCTTTTCTTAATAGTCTTCTTGATAATTTTAAAGTTTGATTTTGACCATTGTTTCATTATTGAAAATTTTCCATGATTGCTATGTTTGTTTTGGAAATCTTTTGCTTACTTGTAAAAGAGGTATAATATCTTATCTTTTTCTTCGACTATCTTTCAGTCTGGATTTTTATTGTTGTTATCGAAGTCTTTTTTTTTGGATTATTTGGTGAAAAGAGAGTTTTTCTTTTTATTGAAATACTTCTTTTTCCAAAACAAAAAAAAATTACACATTGCCTAGATTGATCTTGCTTTCAAAACAATATGTTTCTTTTCTATTTATCTTTATCTTTGAAAACAAAATTTTGATTCTTGCATTGTGTTCATTGTAGGGAATTTATAGTAGTTTTGAGTAGTAAATTTCTTGGTATTTATGAAGATTTGGGACATTGTGCATTCAGGAATATAAATTGTTTCTCCCTCTCGTAATATCATTTTCATTGAAATAAAATATTTATTTTTCATATCTTTTCATCATTTTGATTCGGTGAAAACGTCATCTTGTCCACACCATTTTCCTCTTGAGTAAAAAACAACCATAAAATCAACGCTAATAAAATTTATTCGATTATTTTTTGTTGGTAGAAAACCAACATTAGATTAGTTGTATGGATTTGGAATTGGTGTTGAGATTAACTCTCCAAAGCTACAAAAAAAACTTAGAATCTTGAGATAGGGAGATAATTTCATTTTCCACGTCATTGTTCTGGGAAGCCCTTCTCACACAAGATTCAATCCCAAGGTCACATTGGGGACAACAGAGTAATTAACCCTAGTTTGTTGGTATTGGTGGCGTGGTATGCACATATTACAAACTGTGTCAAAAGACACTTGGGGATCACTTGAGAGGAAACTCTCAAGGGGATTTCAAGACTCAATGTCCCTGCCCTTGTGTGTATACCCGACTATTGACTATTTCCCCAGACTTTTGTTGTTGTAAGTGGTAACCTTACTGGCATTTATCTTTAGTATTTACACAAAAGGTGACGACAAATTGGAAATCTTTGTTGTACCTAGGATAGACAATGGTCAAACTCACTCAATATCCTTGGAGGGTAACCCAAGGTTTTACTATGAGGAAGATTGCAGCAGGGTGTAAGTCTGTTAATTTCGTTTCCAACATAACTATTCCACCCACTCTATCCTATCCCCTTATCATTTTGATCTCATGATGTTGGATTTCTTCACTAACTATTGTCTCATTGTGATAAGATCTTTTCTTTGTGTGTTTTCTTCCTAGAATTTTTAGTGAGTGTTGTTTTTTTTCCCTAGTAGGCCATATGTATAATTGGTAATTGTTAGTAAAATTTTACAATGAAAAAGTATATTCATCATCCTCATAGAATGCAGGGTTTACCCCATGAAGTACCAAAAATATTAAAACATGAAAACTTAGACATTGAGACTCCACAACCTAAAACTATACAACTAGAAAACATAGAAGAATTTGAAACCATAAAAGAATATGAGGTGATAAAAACTGGAACTTTAGAACTTGAGGAACCTGAGATTGAAAGAACATAGATAGTTGATCATGAGCCTATTGAACCTAAACTTATTGAGCCTGAAATAGTTGAAAATTTTTCTCTATCACTAATTTTAGTTTTGACACCTTCAATTTCTAGTCCTCAACAGGATTTTCCTTCGCCAAGTTCCATATCTACCCCATCACCTATAACTCCTCGAACCTCTATCCTTTCAAATGGATTAGTTTTCATGAATCTGTCTCTTTAGACGTTGGTCTTGTTACTGTAGAAGATATCCCGAGAAATCTAGCTATAACAGATTTAGAAGGACTTCTTCTTATCTAATTATCTACACCAATTGTATCTCCCTAGCAAGACAACGATTGGTATCGATACTTAACTGTTTATAGTCGAACTCCATTTTTACATACACCATCATATTTTTTCACTTGGTCGACCATGGATCAGTTGACATAGACAAACTATTATCAGGAAGTACTGAAATCCAAACCTCACCTCTTACTATGGGTGTAACTTCCATACACAATGTATCTAACATATCTTATGATTTTGGTGGACCTTTCATACCTCTTGGGTATCAATCACTCAACAAAAAAATTTCTGGAGCTTCGACCAGTGCCTTAATTTTTCATTATCCCATGTTGACGGGCGTATGTGAACACATCGTAAATGAGAAGGGAAGATATGGTATGAGGTTGTCTAATTAACCCAATTCGTTTAAAGTAACCTACACTGACGGGTTTTACGACTCTGTTGGCCGATGAAAATACTAAGATAAACTAAGAAAACAAAAAAAAACGACTATATACCTATACAAAATTACTATGTACTTTTGTTACTTTATCTATAAAAATACCACACAATCTTATTTATATACAATTCTTATGTAGAAATACAAGGTTTATGTAGGCCTTGTGAAATTGGAAATTGCACTATTGAAGTAGAGTTTAAGTCACACATGTAAGATAAGGAAAATTGTTCCATAACTAATTAATAACGAAAATGAATATGATTTGTAATGATATAATTAAAATGATAAAAGTGCTTAAAGTTTAAGTATTTTAATCAATATTCATTCAAAAACAAATTAACTAATAAAATATGACTAACATTTTGTTGATCAGCAATAAAAGAAAGAACTCATATATTTGTCTTTCTGTGTAACGCATTCTCTAGTAGCCTGTTTTCCAAGAAGAAATATATGGAAAGCATTTTACAGAAAAGAAAAAGGAAAATTATAATATTACCTGAAGAAATTGAAGCAATTTTAATCATTTGAAAGCGAATTGTAAGAAACTGAAAGACAAATATAATCCATGTGATTTTATATGATTAAAAATCACGAAGATGAAAACAAATCCAATCATCTTCAAATGATATAACAAATCCAAATGTTCGGCATAACTCAGAACACAAATATATTTGTTTTTTATTTAATATACCACAGGGATTATAAAAACCAGAAATAATGAACTATATCGTAAACAAAAAGAAGAAAGACATAAAACCATATAATGATGAAGAGTCTAAAGCTAACTCATACAACATATGTTTATATGCTTTCAAAAATATGAAAAATAGTATGACTAATAAATAATCACATTAGACAATTTGTTATCCAGACTAAAGTCGTAGAGCACAATGTATTTTCATATCTTTCATTCAAAGAAAAATTTAGTCCATCCTTCCAAGTTCCAAAAAGAACTCCTTTGTATTTGGGAAAGTATGAGTATTTAAAACATGCCATTGATATGTTTCTCATATCCAAAATATAGAGACAGATCTTCAAAAATAAAGTTTCTCCAAAAACAACCCTTAATCTAGGTCTATAATAATAGTCTCATGGTAATTTTGCAAGAGTGGTTACATTCTTAAAACTATTTTTCTATATTGTTTAAAAAGAAACAACTTTCAAACTAGAAGCATCTCAGAATGTTTCAACAACACTTGTAATTATATCCTCCTTAAGACCTAAAAAGAATAAAAATAAAATTTAATTAGAAAAAATTTCATAAACAAATTCTAGACAAGCTACAAAATTTGTGATTCTATAGCTAGTCTAAAAAATACATGAAAATAAATTATGTTGCAACAAACCAATCAAATCATTAACTCTAATAAATGTTTTACCAATTCAAACATTCGAAAAAGAGGAATATGTCATTTTCAAATTCATAACAACATTGACATTAGTTGAGTTTTTAATAATAATGTCCCTTGATTTCTTGGATCTCTTGTTCGCCCTAGGAGAATTTTGTTGCATATCGGCTCTCAAATTCGAATTTTCTCTTTCCAAATCCCTATTTCGAGCCAACACATGGTTAATATGGTCTTGCAAGTACGAGATGTCATGATAATATATTCGAATCCATCTGACGAACTCCTCACAATATTCTTGTTCAAGTCTCAGTAGAGGATGCAAGTTGTCTAAATCTATATTTTTACCTTGTCCTATCATCATTTTCATATCATTCTATATCCATGTAAATCCTTCACATTCCCTAAGAAATGGAGGTAGATTCGAGACAAAATCATACTATGGGGAACCCACTCTGGTGGAATCAAGGCTTACGTCGTCGATTTTTTTTTGTGTGTTCTATTACTATTGTCGAAACATGATTTCTATAATTTTGACATTTGTTTCTTGTCATCCTCGACAAAAGCCGGCCACTTCTTTTATTTTTGAAATCCAAGTTGCTAGCATCTTGTTTAATTTGTTTCCCCTTTCTTTTAATTTTAATGTTGTCCTCTGTAATCTTAGGTTGCACATGACCGGGGGCGTTTGGTGACCTTTCCCTCAAACGACCCAATATTTCTTCCAAATGTCTATTTGGAATGAAATCACGTCTTTTAGAAGCGATTTTAGTTACAGGAGGGGACTTGACCGAATCACTGGTAGATAAGATAGAGCCTTTCATGATCTAAACCTCAACTCATAAATCTTGGAAAGAGTGAGACAAAAGATTTGGCCAGACCGGTTCTTTAATAACTTGAAGTAAAGGAGAATCGATATCAAACTATGAAGGAATGAACCCATTCCTCAGAAGAAAAATTTTCTAGGTATCCCTTGTGTTCACCAATTAGGAACTTACTAAAATGAGAATGAAAACATGATGGAACAGGATATATTCAGGGTTAGGGTTATGCCTATGGTAGAATTTAGACATTTTTCGAAGGCTCCTAAGAAAATAAAAGGATCTTGTACATGGTTCTTTTGAAATAGCCAAAACTATCCCTCTATCATAAATGGCCAAAAATTTGGACAAACTGATTGGAAAGGTTCTGACAAAAAAATCGTGTGAAGACATCTATAGGCACATGGGGTTGATGACTCTCCATCATAAATGCCAATTTTTTTGAACTAACTAGTTAGAAAGGTTCTAACGAAAAAATCGCGTGAACACATTAACATGTGATTTAGATTTGTTCAGGGATCTGGGTATTTTGAAAACTAAAGATGATTATAAGAATTACTTACCTATCATCAAAGTTAAAGATAAGGTGAAAAAAAAAATTAAAAAATATTTAAACCTCAAGTGGACAAGTTAGAACTTACAGCGTTTAGAAATTCAAACCCAGGTTCCACTGTTATAGCACAAATCAATGGACATAGATTTACCAAAAAAAAATTAATGGATGGACATCGATTTATAGAAAAAAAAAATGCATGTTTTCCATGACTTTTGTGTCTTATTATTGTACCTCAAGTATGTTTTCCATCAGCCTATGACTGCGACGTTCCTCCTACTTTATTGTGTTAAATATTTCTATTCCATCCTATCGGACAAAACTCTGGTTGCACACTGCAACAGTAAGGTAAGCAATGTGGAAAACGTAGGCAGTTCGGAATTTGGGGAAAAACCTAAAAGACTTTTCTTGTACAAATTGTTTGAGAATTAAGCCTTCAAACAAATATACGGTGCGAGAAATTCTTAAGTCTAAGATCTTTAAGAAAACAGAAAGTAAGCTAAAGTGCTACAACATAAATAACAAAATCGTGATTCAATGAATAGCTAGTAGAAGATATGAATCAGACTAGTTTACAAACTCAATAAAAAATAGAGGATCAATGGAGAGAACACCTCTAAATACAAAATAACAACTTCCATTCAATGTTCTTTCAAGATACATCAATTACAATCTGTTTCAGGTATTTATATAAACACTAACATAAATTCCCTAATTAATAAGATAGAACAAAAATTGCCCCTTCGATCTTAGAAAAGATTTAATTAAGGTGGTGATGGTATCTCATGGCCTTCAAGGTTAAGGCGACCACCACTTAAGCTATTTAGGGCAACCTAGTAAAACGGTTATTGATCCTCGAGTCTTGAAGGGTCAAGATGACCACCGATGTGCCTTTATTTAGGTGGTGAAATGATTACTATCTGACATACTCCCTCTTAATCATTTCAAAACAAAACAAATAGAAACATGCAATACAAGATTGTTGTTAACAATGCATTACAGCTTACTGACCCCAATATTATCTCTATGAATTTTAAACAATTCATTTCCCAAAGGCTTTGTAAGTATGTCTGCAAATTGTTCTTCAGACCTGTACAACTGAACATAAATTTCTTTACCATTTACCAACTCTCTAATGAAATGATACCTCATATCAATGTGGTTACTCTGCTTGTGAAAAATGTGATTCTTTGATAGTGCAATGGAAGATTTATTATCACAGACAATTTGAGTTGCACCATTCTACTCATCCAATAATTCACTCAAGATTCTTCTCATCCATACAACTTGACATGCAACTGTTGTTGTTGCAACATAATATGCCTCAGCATAAGATAAAGTCAGTATGGGTTGTTTCTTTGATGCCCATGTCACTGCTCCAGATCCAAGACTAAGCACATAACCAGATGTGTTCTTCCTATCATCAATGGAACCTGCAAAATCACTATCAATATATCTGATCAGCTCAAAGTTCAAGTTTGATGTGTATCAGATACCAAAATCAGTTGTTCCAGCAATGTATCTCAGGATCCTCTTTCTTGCTTGCCAATGAGTACTCTTCAGAGTCTCCATGTATATGGAAATTAAACTTACAACAAAAATAATATCAGGTCTCGTTGTTGTTAAATACATAAGGCTTCCAACCAACT
>JASDQU010422048.1:0-10120 GCA_032191745.1 Picea mariana
TGCTGTCACTATGTGGCCTAGTAACTTCCCCTCCTACATGGCGAACAGAGATTTCTTGGGATTTAATGAAATGCCAAAACTTTTGCATTTAAGGAAAACCTTCCTAAGATGACAACAATGTTCTCTATCAGATTTTGAAAACACTGTGATATCATCCAGGTACAGACGACCACAAATTTATCCTTTTCCCCAACAAAAGCTATGTCCATGGCACGCTAAAACGTTGCCCCTGCATTCATTAATCCAAACGACATCTTGGCGTACATGAATGTACCCCATGGAGTTGTAAATGCTGTCTTTTCCCTATCCTCAGGCAGAACAGAGACTTGATTGTAGCTAGAGAAACCATCAATCATGGACATCCTGGATGCTCCTATTACCCTCTGCAGTATATGTTCCATGTTTGGCAAGGGGTAATTGTCCTTTCGTGAGCTCCTGTTCAGGTTTATGAAGTCTACACAGAGTCTGATTTCTCCATTCTTTTTCCTTACTGGTACCAAGTTGGCCACCCACTCTAAATATCTCAGTGGTATAATGATCTGAGCTTGAAGCAGCTTCTTCACTTCCCTCTCCATGATAGGCAATATCATAGGATTGATCTGTCTCAGCTTCTGCCTAAATGGCTTTGCCTCCCCTTTCAACGGGATTTTATGCTCGATGACAGAAGTGTCATATGTTTTGAGGTCTTCGTAGGTCCAGGCGAAAACATCAGCAAATTCCCCTAAAAGTCCAATGTATTCAGACCTCTGCTCCTCTGTCAGGCTTCTTGATAATTTGACAAACTTGGGCTCATTCTCGGTACCGATGTTGCACTGAATAGTACCAGCGTCATCCTCCGAGATTTCCCCTTTTATTGACACATCATTTCCATCAAAAAGACTTTCCAAAGGAACCAGTCCCCTTGGAATATGATTGTTGGGCAGCTGCACAATGTTACGCTCTGCAATCTTATTCAGAAAATTACCCCCATCAAGATTTTCTTCAAAGACAGAGTCTTGGTCGATATGCATCTTTGGAAATTCTTCGACAGTCTCCAAGAACTTCTTGATCTCGAGATCATCCTCGAATACCTTCCAATGTTTGACGTTGTCAGGTATGGAGGGCCTGTATTTTACTTCTACATCATATCTGAATTTGGGCGGCAAGGGTACTTTGAAACTGCTTGCTGATGTAGCCAAGGAATCTTCCATTGTGTTGTCCTCTCTTAGGATGAAAGAAATGTTAAACGCTAAGAAGAAACTGTCAATTAGGTCCCATACCTCATTTCTGTAACTCCTAAGTCGAGGATGCTTAGCCTGATATGCGCTTCTGATCTGTTGGACCACCAACTCTGCGTCTTCGAACACTGCTACTTCCTGAATTCCCATTTCCCTTGCGGCTTTTAATCCTAGGATAAGAGCTTCATACTCTGCCACATTGTTGGTAGCTTCAAATTCTAATTTGTATGACAGAGATATGGTTTCCTGAGAAGGTGACACAAAAAGCACCCCAGCTCCAGCGCCTTCCCTGGAAGAGGCTCCATCAAAGAACATTTTCCAGACGGGGGTGATGGAGGGTAGAAATTTAAGGGAAATGGTGGGTTGCTTTCTGAGTTTTAGAAGAGGCTCAGGAGCATTAGTGAGTTGTAGTACACTGGAACCTAAATTAGTGTCTAGGGAAAAAATAGGATGGTTGGTAGGGTTGGCCTCATCACTGATTATATAGGCTAGTTGGGCTTCCCTGTATAGCCTCCGATGTTCTCCTCCGAACACTGGGATAGTAGCATATGTGAGGTCCATCTGCAAATTTCCCCCCGGTCTTTTTATCTAAGATATTGATAATAACATACCGAACTTGGGGGGGACATCGGCTACTACAATATCCATGACCACACTTTTCACGGGCAACTGAAACAAGGTCACGACCAGGTCTTTGATAACCCCTAGACACTGAACGTTTCTGGAGTCAAAGGAATAGAGGTCATGATAGGCTCGGGTGACTTGTAGCTCTAACTCTTCCATGACAGTTTTGGGCATAAGGTTGTGAGAAGCCCCCGAATCCATCAAGCAGTTGTCAGTACCTTGTCATGTATGTTCAGGGAAGTGTAGAAAGGAGGGGATGAATCATTCCTGTCTTCTACCATAGGGCCTAGAATGACTGCAGGTTTTTCATCCTGCAAATTGATGGAGTCTGTGGGAGGGAATGAGACCTCAGACTGTAAAAGCTCAGAGAATCGTTTCTTGAACCCTTCATATTTAATTAATTCAATTAGGGGCACAGGGATTCTGATCTTTTGAATTTCATGCTCAAAATTGAAAGAAGATGTAAGCTTCGGGATTTCTCTTATTTCGTGAACATGACTCTGGACTATGCGAGAGAGGGGTCGGGGCTTCTTACCTCTATGACTGTCTGCTACTTCATTAGCAGGCTTCTGTGTTATAGTGGACCGCTTAGGAACATCAGGTGCTACTGTCTTTTTCTTAGACCTCAGATCATATCTGCCTTGGTTGCCACTAGCCTTGTCTCCCTTGCTTAGTTCATTTAGCTGAGTGTCCATGAGAGACTCCTCGTATGCTGATTGAGTGAGATGAGGAAAAGGAGGAGTGTCTCCGAAGCAATAGATTTCATGATCAGGGTCGTCTGTTTCCCCTTCTTCTCCCTCGGCCACAAAATTGTTTTGAAAAGGGACCTGAATTTTCTGGTCCTCTCTGTCTCTCCCCCTCTCTCTTTACACAGTTGGGGGAACAACATTGTTTGGCCTCCTAAAACCTCCTTTTTTTTCGGTGTTTTGAGGGCCCCTATATGCTTGCCTCCCCTCAACCCTCATTCTCTCCATCTCTGCAGACAGAGACTTCACCATCTTGGTCAGTTCATCCACTTGAGGGTGGGGCACCGATGGTTCAGAATTTGAGGTTTCCGACCTTCCCTTTCATCTGTCTGCGTCGGCCTTGTTCCTCAGTCTGTCAGCCGCTAATACATTAGATTCCACTTCTATGGCCGCATATTGCATTTGAGCTAAGGAGGTGGCTCTTCTCTCTCTCAACAAAAGACAGAAATCGCGGCCAAACGCACTAGCATAAGAAATTTTGGCCGAGGCTTCTGAGGGTTTTATTTTGGTGGGAATTTTATTATACATCTTATTAAATCTTTTGGAGAAGTCAGAGACATACTCTCCTTCCATTTTCTTCAAAGACCCGAACTCTGTCATGTAATACATGAAATCTTTCCTATCGCCCCACTGCCTCAGGAAAGCACTATCCAGGGCTTCGATCCCAACAATAGATCTGGGGGCCAATCCTCTAAACTATTTCCTCACCTCTCCATCCAGGCTCTGGACGAAGACTCTCATCCAGACATCTTCATTTTCAATGTTTAGGTTGTCTGCATAACTGTAGAAAGTAGCCAGATGCTCTTCCGCAGTTATGTCTCCTTCCCTAGTAAACTTGGGCATATACTTCAAGTAGTCTCCAGCAGGGAGAGGATTCATAGAATGGGGTAGGATTAATGGAGCATATCTGGCAGCGACTATGGCATCCATTCTATTCAGAGGGGGATTAGCACCAGCCATAAGAATATTAGGTGGAGGAGAGCTTGGAGGAGAAGGAGTTCATGAAGGGGCTACTGGGAATGAGTATTGAAGTGGAGTGAGAAACAAGAGGGGATTTAAGGAGAAGGATAACGAGCTCAAGTCAACAGGTGCTCCTCTTTGCACAGGAGTAGCAACAGTAACAAGAGGAGGAGTAGTAAAGATAGGAGTGGGGAAATCTTCTGTAGTCCTAGGTCTACACCAAGATACAGCTTCAGAGGAGAGGGGAGTGACAAGGATTTCTCCCTCCAATCCTAGACCAGGAGGGGAAAACTCAGCAGGAACACTCCCAAAATTCAGGAAACGGGAAACCTCAGAAAGAGGTTTATTAAGAAACTGAGGAGAAAATGGAGTTTCTATAGGAGGAGATGGAGGATTACCTGGTTCGGCGATGGAAGCTTCTTCTTTAGGGGCCTTTCCTTTCCTGAGAACCACCTCTGGATCAGTTTCAGGTGTAGCTAGAGGCAGTTGTGGATGAGACCGTGTGTGTCTACCTCTGAAAGCCACAATTAACACTGCAGGTTCGCCACAGTGGAGTCGCCACAATAGAGGTTCCAGGTGCACAGTAGCAATCTTCAAAGGCTCTGATACCTGATACACCTTCAGAATAAGAGGTTCAATGTCGTTCAGTCCCAGCGAAAAATTTCAACTTCGTCCCCGGCAGCGGTGCCAGAAATGTTAGCATCAGAAGTCACTCCTGGATTGCTTGCAGGAGCAGAGCCCAATGCCCATCAGTTTTATGTCACGATTTTTTTAATGGGGTGATCGAATGGGTAAAGAATCAAGAAAATATAGCTTTAACTCAGGGAACCGGGCCTGGTATGTAGAAAGCAAGGGAGCTCTTGATCCAACTTCTGTCAGTAAATGGATTAAAGTGTGATAGATGGAAGACTTGTGAGAAGGGCGAGCAAGACTGCCTCGGGCGACAGGCCTTCGGAGGCTTGAGGGTGAAAAACTCAGAAGCCAAGATCCTCTTGGTCTAGAGCTTCAAGGAGCTGAGGGGTGACTCGACTGAATCCGTCAATTCCAAGTCATTTTAGCGCTGAGAAAATCACGAGAACTGATTAGAAACAATGCAACTATTACAGTGATCCAACCTACATCATCCTATAACAGCTACAACTCGACTGGATCCTCCAATTCCTAGTTGTTCTAACACAGTAAACAAAGACATGGAAAATAAGCTGACATCCATAAAGTAAGAAGCCTCAAATGCCTTGTACATTAACCAGAGCGACCAACGCTTCATCAAAACTTTACAATCGAGAGCCTTGCTCAACCATCGATACCTTCAAAAATGAAAAAACTGAGTACATATACTTGGGCAGATTTTCCCAACAAGGCACGCTCGCCCTCCAAGGCGTAGCGTCTCTTCAATCAATCTTCGGGCGAAATTCCTTCGTCAAACGTCTCCTTAACTTCGCATGGCCTTTGCAGGGGAGGTAGCTGAAACACTAAAGGCCAAAATGGCGTGTGCAGACTTCTCTGTCTAGTCGAGGACTTCGGCGTGGCTTCTTTGGAAAAATCAGTACACAAAACTCCTTCGAGCAGACCACTTGCTAGGCCCCCCATACCTCATACTTAATGAATGAAAGGAGGTTTAAACCACCTGTTCTTGCCTTCATTTACTCCAAGCAGAAACCAGGAGCGAAATCGTATCCAATGGCACCTAGAAATCGCGATGATCCTTTCGACGACTGGATTCGACGCTTTTGGCCCCTTTTTCTTAGCTCTTTTATTTCCCAAGTGACCACAGACCGTGACCCTGCTTTTATTCTCATAGGCGCTTTCGGTGTTCGTGAATAGGAAGGAGCTGATCCTTGCATATCATAGTCGCGATGGGCGAAATGCCGAGATGGCTCAATTGTGTGCCACGCATCCTTCAAATCTGACGATCCTAAATTCACCCGACGTTGCTATGGGCCCCATGTCCTGGACGCTCTCACTACTTCGCGCATCGGGGATATGAGGTAGCTGCTCCTTGTGCTTTGAAACCGCGATGGGTGAGAAGCCGGGGAGCCTAATCGCGCGCCAGGTGTTCACTTCATATGGATGGCTGAAACTGCCCCTTGATATGTGGGCGCGACTCTGGGCGCTATCGACACTTCGAGGTTCGAGGTTTCAAGATGTACAATGACATAAAACCCTCACCCTTTGAACTCGCGACTGTCGAAAAGCCGACGTGACCAGATCTAGTGCCACGCGTCCTTTGGGATGAACGAATGCCATCCATTCCTACACAAAATATGGGCGCTATCCATTGCGCTAACCTCGACGCAACTTTGCTAACCGCGATTTCCCGCCAACCGTTGATCTGTCCCTTTGGACGAATCCTAATCGTCAAAATCAGACTGCTCTCGCTTGATTTAAGCTCAAAATAGATTTCTTCTGTGAGCTGCGCTCGACGCTCATCACGCCACTTGCAGACTTGATCGCTCTTCCGCTTCGGACAAGTAATGCTACTAACAACTTCTTCCTTAAGTATTTCTCAAACCATTCAAACATAGGTCCTCTTCATGAATCCCTTTCACATTCTTCAGGTCTTCCCACCAAATGGAAGCCTTTCCATTCAGGTTTAAAGTGGCTACTCGAGCCTTCAATTTTTCATGGAAGTCATTGACTCTGAAATATTTTTTTAGTCCAAGCAGCCAGGCCTCTGCATCCTCTCCTGTATTAATCTCACCATCGAAAGAGGGTGGTTTGGCCTTCCTGAATTCTTTGAGATTATGACTTTTGGAATGCTTTCATTTCTTTTGTTTTCTTTGAGAATGTGAATTGACTCTACTACTAGAAGATCCCTCTGAGTCTCCATTTTCCTTTTGAAAGGATTCGTGCGACGCTTGTCCCCTGTCTCTAGGTTGGACTTTTCTCGAGGTAATCCTCCTAGTGCGGCCACTTAAAGGGCCATGTTTTCGTATCTCAGGTGGACTTCAACTCCTCTTTTTCTCTCATTGGTCCACATGACTAGTGTTAGGTCCATGCTGTTGTTGTCTTTGTATGTCGGATAAACTCTACAACAAGACTGCATTAATTTATGTTTGCTTCTCTTTCTCTTTTATCAATCTCTCGTTGTCGGCTTTATAGCTCTGTAATTCAGCCATGAGACTCCTCACAGTCTCAACCAGATCCAGAGGGGTCTCTACCGCCCTCTTCTCGTCAGAATCTTTGTCTCTATTGTGGAAGCCATCCCCCACTTCGTGGCGTGTCACCATTCTATATGATTGCAGTTTCTCGCGGTTGATCATCCGCTTGATTGCAGACAAAACACTTGTTGTTAGCTAACACTATATTAGTTCATAACTAGCACATAATTCACATTTCTTAAATACATACACACACAACAATAAGTTGCCATTCTTTTCTATAATAAGGGCTTAACTAGAGCTTTTAGGGAGGGAATAAGGTAGGATATCGCCCTTTAAACCCCTTAATGTGGTCTTTACGCAACTCATCCATGAGCCCAAACAGGCCAAGTGTTGTAACCATGCTTTGATACCAATTTGTAACACACCCGCCCCTTTAAAGGAGCTTCTATAGTGTCAAGCCTCTAAACTTCATTTTTTTTTGTTCTCCCACGTGAACAAGCACCAGGCACAAGCCTCCTCCACGTGACCACAAGCCTAACAAAAGGGTGCTTCATGACTTCTGTCATTAGGTATTCACATACGAGCCAATCTTGACTCACCCGACTCTTGAACTCCTTAACTAAGAGCCTGGCCCAGCGCTAGCTTCGTTCCTTAACCTCTATCCATGTGACCCCCCCCCGGTTATGATTCGGGGCCCAGCCCTCAAGCGCTTCTAGACTTCGCGTATCGCGAAGGTAGAAATTAGTTCGTCTCCTTTCCTCAGAATCCCAAAATCCGAACTCCCAATGTCAGATCAACGGTCCACAATCTCCCACGACCCAATGGCTTAAATCAACTCTTCACAAATCGAGACTTCACGTTTCTCAAAGTTGGAGGGTCGTTCACCGACCTTCTCCCGATCCCTGATATCTCCTTGGATAATCAACGATCCACATCCTCCCTTTGATCGACGGTTGTAATCAAATCGCGAACTCAAACTTCGCGAGTTCTCAGGACTTCTATCTCTGACTTCCCAAGTTGCGAGTCAACGAAATTTTGATCTCTTGCCACACGTCCCTTCTCGACAGACGACTAGGATTACTGTAGATCCCAGCTCTTCGGGTATTCGCCTCTGCTCCTTGTAAATATTCTGAGGTCTGAATCCTCAAACTCCAGGATCTGCTGCCACCTGTCCTCTGACGATGGACAATTCTGATTAACTTCAAAACTTTGGGACTTCGCAAAAGTCCACTCTCCTGTGCACTTTCAAAGGGTTAGACCTCATGCACTTTCCTCTGGATCTCACGGCTATGGTCCTTTGCGCATATATCCAACGAACGGGATCTCTTCTCTCCCTGTGCACGAACTCCAAACTCACAGATACAACGATCGAGGTGGGTCCCGAAGGATCCATAGATCAATGGTCCAAATTACTTCACAACTTCGGGTTTCATAGGTTTTGGTCAAGCCAACCCATAATATTCTTGATATGCGAACTCAGAACTCGTAGATCTGAGGGGCTAGAGGGGTTAACTCTCGCGCTCTTTCCCATAGCCAACAACCATGACAACCCTTGGCTCCTTCCAGACGAATCTCATCCGTCTGTCCTTCGGACAAGGAAAACCCTTCCCTTTCAGTATTTTCCTATCACTATTTTCATGAGTTCTCACCCCGAACGGGTTAGCGATTTGAGTCTAGAAATTCACATGGCAAGGAGGTTAGGGGAAAGTATTCCCTTCATATGGGTGGTTTCATGTCTACACGATATTTCTTATCTCTACCATTTTACGACTTATGTCCGGGAAGCCCTCCGAAGTGAAGTTGGGCATACAGTTCATCAGTGGGAAGTGTAAGTTCCCAAGGAGATAGAAACATACGCATAACATAGCCGTTTCATACAAAGATGTTCATATATATATATATATATATGGACATGTAAAAACCAAGAAATATTTCATCATTCTAACTCAACAATTAAGATCGAGAAAATACTTATCAGAATCAGACAATATGAAGCGACTACTGGAAGAGGTGCCTGTTTCCACCCAACCTTAGGCTCAGTCACTCTAAACAGATTTACCACTAGCCACCCTCGAGCTAGAACACGATGCTCTGCAACACAACCTTTTCTTCTCGCTCAGCCACAATAGGGACATAGGTTACTTTCCTCTTCCCGCTGGATCCTGGCAATGGTTTACACAATACCAAGCAAGGAGGACTAGCCTCGTTTATCATCTTGTATCACAACCTTCTCTGCCATTTTTGGTGTCCAAAATGCTTAGTTTTTCCATTCTTCCTTGAATCCCCGAGATTCACTTCCCATCTCTGCACTCTTTGCAGGTGCGTTCTCCCCTCTCCCCACCACACCTTCCCTTCTCGCCTCTTTCAACATGGCCGCGTGTGGCCTAGATTCCCAGTCAATAGTCAAGCCTGGATGCCTTATGGATGAGTGCTTACACACTCCATCCCTCATTAACTCTTGAGGAGGTCTTCCCACCTACCAGCCTGACTGTAATTCATTTCTGGGTCAGAGGACGGTTCTGGTCCTGAGCAATTAAATCCAATAAGCACTGGTTTGGTGAAGGTTAACGCAACCATTTCTAGTCCCCTTCACCCTCTCTCTGTATAACATTCGTAGTCTTTCTAAGTACACCCCCCCTTACATTAGTCATGCAACAGTTGTCCATTTTCTTAGTACATAATTAGGTTCACATTTGTTTACCTTTCAAACAAAGGTCCATGGAATCAATATTCACACATATAAAGTTTGCCATAGTCTTTTGGCCATTTATAGTTATACTTACAAACTGGGGGAAACAGGGTGTCACAACAACAATGTTCTGTCGACACAAGCGTTGCTAGAACATATTGGCATGGTCGTGTTGCTGGATGGGCATTATCTCATGTTGTCTATAAAAAAAAATTCATTCAGATGCATTTTATTTCCAAACACATTTAAAAAAGTTAGCATGAGTAATAAGCACCAAATAATGGTATCACCATGTCCCTCAGCAATAAGCAAGGAAAGTTAACCCATTTGCTCATGTCCCACGCAATAAAGCAAGGCAATTTAACTGGTAAAAGCTAAAAAGGAATAGAATGACTCTGTTGTAAAACAAACATTTTTTTTTCATCGGGAAATCATGATCGCCACACTTAGAATACAAATTATTTCAAAGATGTCTCATTTAACTTATAATGTAGATGAAGATTAATCTGGTCCTTTGTAGTAATCAATGGCTATACAACCATGTCTCACGGGGTACTACTAGGCTTACAAACCCACAACTCCAAAAATACAATGGATGTTACAAGTCCACAACTCCAAAGATACAAAGGATGAATACTATTCTCTGATAGTCATTTTTAATGAATAATGGCTTATTTATTTTATTAGATTACTTATCAATTTTTAATTTTAATTTTTGAATTTTGAGACTTAGTATAGATTTGAAATTTTAAATTGGGGCAAATTCCACTTATTCTAGAG
>JASDQU010422051.1:0-10077 GCA_032191745.1 Picea mariana
CCAAGGAGACATTTTCATTTTGAATCATCTTGTACTTGAACATTTAAGTGGGGTAAAAGGAGGTTGCCCCCTCGAAGAGGCTTATTATCTGAAATTATCTCTTTTTCAAGGCGTTGAGTACTTTTCCTGAGGTTTTTCTATGCTATATTGATGTTTGGTTCTTAACAAAATATGACATAAGGAACCTTTGTACACCCCTATACATCCTATGTTCTAACATCTGTCTTCACAGGGGATGGTGAACTCCCTATGAGGCCCCAAGAACATTGCAATTCCAATTCCTTATACATTCCATCTCTGTAATCTATATCCTTGTTTATGCCTTGAGAGTCGTTCATGCCTTGAGATCACCTCTGATCATTTATTGAAAACTGAAAAACACTCACTACAAACTGAAAACAACTGCAAACCAAATGCTTGCATGGAAATATTATTTATATACATCCATACACTAGTCTATCCGGTTGAGTTGTTTTGCTTAAGTATAATCAGATTTCTAGTGAATCCATGCAATTATTTGTCTGGTAAAACAAGTTTCTTCTATATTGCAGATGAAAGAATAAAAATAATATAACCTTTGCAGCATAAAATTCATCAACGGTTCATACTTACAACTGCAATTTTTTATCAAACCCAAAGCTACAACATAAGGGGCCTTCTGAAAAATTGTATCCATTAAAATAATTACTGGATCATGGAGCTCATGGTGAAATTCTAGTTGATTCAGAAGATAAGATAGCTCATGTGCAAAATTTGTTGCATGAGGTATTCTGCTATCCTTTTGTTTTGAGCTTACAGGTGCATAACTCAGGCTGATAAAATCCTCCAAATTAGTTACCATTAGATCAAGGACAGCTATTTCTTCATGTTGTTCTAGCTGGATTTTGGATTTTCTCTACATATTTCCAGTTTCATGATTGCTACCAATTTCATTTGTTTGATTATTTGCTTCTATTCTGATTCCTTGGAAAATTATATCATTTTGAAAAACATTGGAAACTTGTTAAGGATCATGAGAAATAGTTACTTCTTCAACAATTTCTTCACTATCAGCACCCTAATCTTTAAAGTTGGTAGATCTCTTATATAAAATATCAAACTCCATACAACATTCCTCATAAAGCATATCAACATAATACCTTTGTTTGCAATAACCATTGAATGCAGTATGAAAATCTTTCAATGAATGAATGCTAGCAACACAGAGGGTTCTACACCAGTCATGAGCATGTCCTTCCAAAGAAAATATGAACATTTTAATAAGAAAATCCTCATAAAAAGTATTTAGACTATGCATACACTCGTGAAAATCCAACAAGTGCTCATCGGGATGATCATGCCCGTTTCCCCCAAACCTCGAAAGGCAAGGTTCCCATACTTCTCTATCGAGTACAAGATTTGGAAAGCCAGGTATATAAGAGAAGTCACAAAATGCATACCTTCGAGCCAAAATAGCTTCCATTGCATATGAAAATCTCAAATATAAGTGCTTCCAACAGATTCTTCCTTCATGGAGTGGAGTCTCCATGTGAATGATCGCAATGAAAACTATGTAACCAGCCCTTGTTCACCATCAAAGACTAGATCTATGTTATGTCGTTCTCCCAGGGAATATTTTCTTCATCTTCGTTCCCCGGCAATGACACCAAAAATGTTAGCACTAGAAGTCACACGTACAGTGTTGTAGGTGTAAGCCTAATACCCATCAAAATATAAATTATTAAAATAGGTTTATACTTGAGTGGATCAGCAAGACTGAGTAAGAAAGGGAGCAACAGATTGTCTGCAAAGACATTCCATTGGGCATGGAGTCATAAACACCCTACATATCAAAGGAAATCAAGTTGCATACTAGAATAAAGGGACATATAATGATGAACAGAATAATGAAGTAGATGACACTAAGCAGAATATTCATCAAGCAGTGATCCTCTCTACAAAATGAATTAAAAGAATACTTGAACATAAATCATGAAAGGAGCAATCACTACAAATCCTTTGCAGCTCATGAATTCTCCTACCCATGGAAAACCATTGATCTTCAATACCTGCAATATATTCAAGCAAGAGGATGAAAAAAGAAATGGAAAACAAACAATACAATATGATAAACAACTCTCATGAATATTTAATGGCAAAAAATGTGATTACAAACAGGCCCTCGGGCTTAAAAATAAGCAGCTAAACTACTCCTCAAGTTCTCTCCTCTCTTGAATCATGAATTGAACCTCTTCCTCAAAAAAACAATTGATATCTATAGTGTATCATTCCTTCCTACTCTAAATAGGTCAAATCCCAAGTGGTTGCATTAGATTCCCTTTTCTCTAGTAGTTGTTACAACAAGGTGAAACAGAAAATCCACCTAGCTCTTATTTTTTTGGATCTTGTCTATTGTGATAAATGCCTTTTGAAACAGGTCATGCTACTTAATCTGGTGATGGAACACATGTTCCTAATGTCCAAATACCTCCTAGGAAACCATTCAAACCCCCTAGGATAGGTGGCAACCCTCCTACAACTCGGATTTATCAGACTCTTAGAGTTTGCAGTGCCTTTGACAGCATTTGTTGTGAACTTTTTTGTCGATGATGATTTCAACTTTTCTCCCAAACAACAAACTGGGTCAGGCTGATTTGTGGTCAAAAAATCAATAATATGATGATTCAACTCCACAAAAAAATTCAAAAGAACCCAAATCGACATTTTAAAGTTATGATGAAAAAATGACTCAGTTGTGTACTAATTCACTACAAACTGTCCCAAAACTACCAGTTCGCATCGCCTTTGACAACACGCGCTGTGAACTTTCCTGTAGGTGAGTTTTTACATTCAAAATTTATTTAAACTTTTAAAACTTGCACAACAAGTTGGGAAACCTTTTAGAACCTGCTACAATATTTGAAAACATTAAGATACTCATTGCCACATTTCCAAAGCATAACGATATGTGTTTAATGCATGAGGTACTTTCTTGATTCGTTACAAACTTTCATGTGAGTTTGAATTAGGTCGACTTGACACATGATTTGACCCTCAAATAGTTAAATATGGCATAAGAAACCTTTGTACACCCCTATACATCCTATGTTCTAACAAATACTATGATTGAGGGTAACATTCTAGTTTGTGGATATTCATACAACTTCACATATGGTGTTACACCTGTAAGACATATTTCATAAACTGCAAAGAGTTTAGGTGCAACTAATTTCATCCTTGTTGTGGGGTCTATGTCTCCAGAAGCTAAATTTGTTCCAGTTCCAATGGGAATTCCAGGAATTGTTATAAAAGAAGTAGATCAAACATAGGTATAATTTACAATATCAACTTATTTGAGTTGAATTGTTACATGTTGATGGTATTATGGAGTCCTTAGAAAATATTTAGTAGCAGTTTTCCTTTTAATGAAGGAAATATTCTCTTTAGGTCAGATAGTTGATCATTTTATTGCAATTAGTGTGCTTATCTACAGACCAATTCTGGTCTATGCTTTTATATATTTTTGAATGTTTCTTTATTTGTGGCTAAAGGTTCTTGTAGATTACTATAATAGATCAACAATAAGGGATCCATCAAGTCAAATCACAATATTTGGAGAAAAGGATTCCATTGGAAATGGGTTGAAGCCTATATATCAAGGTACAACTCCTCAGGTAGCATTATATTCTTCTATAGGGCCAGACGTCAAGGATTTCAGCTTAAGGACATTGATGTTTTAAAGTTAGATATTTTGGCTTCTGGTTCTCTAATATGGGCAGCATAGTCTCCTAATGGCACCGATGAGACCGATTATCAAGGTAAGAACATTGTTGTGTTTCTGAGTTTTAGAATAGGTTGCAATACAATATTCGAGACATTCCCTGCACGTTTTTATGTTTATTATTGTTGTTTGTGACAGGCCTAATTTGTATCTTCTAATATTTTTCACCTAGGAGTCTATAATTTTGAAAGTTGAAGAATACATTTTTGGTAACCTCTAGAGGACTAACTATTTCTAGAGAGTGAATAAAATCAATTTAGTAGAAGTTTTGGGTTGAACTTTGAAAATTGAAGGCACTTATTCGAAAATGGTGGGATTTTGACAAGCATATTAATCATTTCGAGCTTCTTCTTTTCTTCAAGCAGGGGAAGGGTTTTCCATGATAACAAGAACAAGCATGGCGACACCACATATATCTAGCATTGCTAATTTAGTGAAGAAAAAGCATATCGATTGGAGCCCCACGACCATAAAGTCAGCATTACAAACAGCATATATAGTTTTTTACCACATGGGGAATCTCTTGCAAGCACAGAATCAATCTGCAGAAGATAGTCCAACATCTCTCATAGCTGCCACACCCTTTGATTGTGGAAGTGGTTTAGTAAACCCTAAGGTTTCTCTTGATCCATGCCTCATTTTTATGTAGGCATGCTTGCTTTTGGGATTATCCAAAGTTTTTAATATTTGATTCTTCTCCATAGATATTTTTCTATTTTTTGTATCGAACATATTCCATTTACTCCACAAATTAATTTGCATGCTATGAAGATTATGTAAGTTTTCTCTGTTTAGTTCCAAGTATTGATAGAAATGTTGTTGCAAGAATTACCAGTTCAACTTGTGCCCCGAAAATTGGGTGTTCAATGGATATTTACACTCCATACATAACTGTATCAATTCTTATTGGATCAATGACTATATTGAGAAGGGTTACCAATGCATCACAAACAGAAAAATATGCGATTTCTAGTTCAATGCCACCAAATGTGTCCATGACCATAAGACCTTCAGTCCTGATGTTGGAAGAAGGGAAGTCCAAATCTTTTTGGGTGACATTATCTTCTAAAACTCCCACTGGCACTTATAGCTTTGGTGAATTACTATTTAAAGGAGACAGAGGTCACAATGTGCAGATGTCAGTAGCAGTATTGGCCAAGTATCCCTCTTAATGAGCCATCCTCAATGGTCGAGATATCATCTCCAAAGTCTTTTGACTAAGACTTTGTTGTACCCCTAAAAAGACTTGAAACTTACTGATATGAATGTTGATTTACTAATACATTTATATTAATTGTAACAAATTTAATTATCATTTATATTTCATACTTAAAGGATTGTTTATTTTCAAGATAACTTTTAAGATGTCATGTACGATTTTATATTATTTATAATTTAAGGAGATTATAGCAGTACCCAAAATTCATATGAATGCACCTTTTGGATGTCAAAGGTGAAGCATAATATATGCCAGAAGGATTGAAGGTCGACCAAAAAGATATTCACATGGATGCGTAAAATCATAATTCCACCTCTTCTTCCTCTATCGGGTTTATTCATAAGATGACTCACATGCATGAAACAATTATCACCCGATAGAATGAAAGATCCAAGAAATTGTGAACCCTACTCATTTGTTCCAATTAGGGAATCGCTTGAACTCATATTGGAAACAATGCACAACAACAATGAGAAAGAAACAAATCACTTATATATTCCATCGATTCATATAAGGCATATAAGGCATCGGGTATCATTACTTTGGAAGGAAATCTAGCCTCGCTTTCTCTAGATTACAGTCACTTTCCTTGCCGTGAATACTAGTAATAACCTCACAGACATGGAATATTATATAGTTGAGAGATGAACAAGAGAGTTAGGATCACCTAAATAACTCAAATTATTTCTTTTTTCCTTGGCGTGCATCTCTGTTTAGTTGCAACCTCGAGTTGCATTCTTGTTCACTTTTTGCAATGGTATTGTCTTTGACATCTACATATCTTCAGGTCTTTTCTATTGATCCAGATTTATGAGCGGAATGAAATGAAAACAGAGAATAATAATATTAACACAGAGGCACAATGAATAATAACAAAGATACAGTAAAACTTGACTTCTATTAAAGAAGAAATATGATGAAACTGTAAAATGCAGACTGAAAACAAGCTTGCTATAATGGTGGCAACTTATCTCTGAAAAGAGATGTGACGGCTATGCTCATTTGCAAGAAGATGAGTACCATGAGCATCTGAAGGAATTTTTACAATAAACATGAATGCCAAAACCCCGGACATCCGAAAACCTAACCCTAGGAGATGAAGCGCCAAAAGTCATGTGGAACCCATCAGGGTAAGTTAGTACATCAACTTCTCGGGGTTGTAACTTTTGCATATGATCTCCATTTAGGGCTCACGATAACTCGTTGCAAATGTATTTATGAGGATATTCATTTAATAATATCAATTAGATCCATTGGTTGTGATTGAGGTGCTCGATCATGAAAAAACATCGTTTATGCCATCAAAATGGCCCCGAAAGTTTGGGACCCGAAAAACTGCTAAAAATAGAAAGTTGCCAAAAAATTGTTTTGAGTCAGTTGGAATAGGTGGGTGGCCACTGAGATCCTTCTGGATCAATCCTCCCCCCTAGTAAGCAATGGTATCCATTGCGTTGATTTCCCCCATTAGATGAGGAAATTGTTCTTGAATTTGGCCCCAGGTGAGCCACTTGCCTTGGTGCAGGGGTTGCCCTTCTTTGACAACCCGATAAAGATGGATCCTATGATGGCGAGTGCCCTTGAATTTTATGTCCATGATCTGATTAGTGGATTCATATTTCATGCAGTCAAGGTTGATATTTGTTGGTGCCAATTGTTCTTCTATCTCTGGGGCATCCAATGATAGTGGAAAATAGGGTCGAAGGAGGTCCACGTTGAACACTAGGTGCAATCCAAGGAGGGGGGAATGTTGAACTCAAAAGCATTGTCACCCACAGCCTTGGTGATGGTGTAAGGTCCATAACAAAGTGGACGAAGATTCCAATGAGGCTCTGTAAGGTGTTCTTTCTACAAGTGCAACCAAACTTTGTCTCCCACCTGAAACTGGTGTGGCACCCGGTGTTGATCATGGCGTTGATTGTGCTTGGCATTGGACTTCTGTAAAATATCCTAAACCTGTTGGAAGATGTGTTGGATCTGTTCAATGAACCGAGTGGCTTTTTCGACTTCAATTCGAGCATGTGACAAGTCTTATTGGGTGGTCGCAAGGGGTAGTGCAACATCCATGGGACCGAATGGTTGAAATCCTAACACCAGCTGAAAGGGGCTGTGACCAGTTGAGCTATATATGGCTCTGTTGTAGTTTTTTTGAACATAGGGAAGACTCTAATCCAATGTGTGGGGGTGCTTGGAATTGTACATGCGCAGGATGTGCACAATAATCTGGTTGACGATCTCGATTTGGCCATCCATCTGGGGGTGGAAGGAAGTGGATTTGGTGAGCTCGATGTCCAACAATGACCAAAGGCTCGATCAGAAGGTGTTGAGGAACCAACTATCCCGATCTGAGATAATGGTTTGTGGGATCCCAAAGTGTACCCACACTCGTGCAAAGAAGATATTGGAATTGGCCTCCGTAGTGATGCTCTTCTTGTAGGTGACCAGAATCTCCATCTTGGAAAAGAGATCAACAACCAAAAAAACACAGTCATTTCCCCGCTTGGTTGACAAAAGACCCAACATGTAGTCCATTGATATGGATTCCCAGGGCCTATCAGAAGTAGGCAGAGGACTTTACATGCCTTTTTTCTTAGTGGTTGGTTTGGAAATAGCACAGGCGGTGCAGGACCTGATGTACTTGTTGAAATCATGTTGAAGTTTTGGCTAGTAGAAATGTCACTGCAGCATTGCCAATATCTTTTCCATGCCGAAGTGTCCTGCCAACCGACTATAGTGGGCTTCCAAAATCAGTTTCGATCGCTCGCTAGATGGAACACAAAGATGGCCCATATGGCACAACCACCCCTCCTTAAGATGGAAATTAGTGACAGTTGTGTTTGTGCCCAACATCTGGTAGGTATTGGCGAAGTCAAGATCTGTCTCATAGAGGTGGGGCCACCCAGAGGTCTCATGGACACATGAGTCTAGCACCATGGTGAGTTTCACGACTGGAGGTTGGCTGAGACAATCAGTGACTCAGTTGGTACTTCATTTTTTATACTTGATGTTGAGGTGGGACTGATGCAAATATGTGGATCACTTTTGATGGTGTTCATTTTGCAATTTTCCTTGTGTCTACATGAACTGCAACAGCTTATGATTAGTGTGGATCATCGTCTCCTTCCCAAGAATCTAATTCTTTCACTGGCAGCAGGCTTGCACAATGGAGTACATTTCTTTTTTCGTAATTAGGGTACTTACAGATGGCATCTAATAGTGTCTCACTATGATAGGACACGGGGTAGTCGTGCTAAGTGAGGACTATGCTCACAACATATTATGAAGCATCTGTCTCGATCTCAAAGGGATGTTGTAGTTCAGGTAATGAAAGCACTAGCATTGAGCACAAGCATTGCTTCAGATCATCGGACGCTTGTTGTTAGGACAGGCCCCACACAAATTTGGCCTTACCACCACCCTTGGTGACTTGGCTAAGGGCCCATGCAATATGGGAGAATCCCAATATGAACCTGCGATAGAAATTGGCAAGGCCTAAGAAGATCTGAAGCTCAGTGAGTGTGATTGGGGTTGGACAGTCACGGATGACTTGTATCTTGGATGGATCTACATGCACACCATGTGCATCAACAATGTAGCCTAGGTATTGGACCCTTTCCATGTCGAAGGAACATTTTTCCAAGTTGGCATATAGCTTGTGTTGCCGCAGAGTGTGTAGAACCTGTTGAATATGTTGCAAGGGGTCCACCCAAGTCTTGTTGTAAATGAGGATGTCATCCAGATACACCACTACAAAAGAGTTAGTAAAAGGCCCTAAGATATCGTCGATCATCTTCATGAAATTTGTTGGGGAATTTTTCAAACCAAGGGGCATGACCATCCATTCCAAAGGACCTTCTTTTGACTTGAAGGCAGTCTTCCATACATCTGTCTTCTCTATTGGGAAATGGTGATAGTTAGACTTTAGATAAATATTACTGAAGTATTTTTCCCCCTTGAATTGATCAAGGAGATCGTCGATTCGGGGAATCGAGTATCGATTCCTGACTATGATTTTGTTTAGGGCCCAGTAATTAGTGCAAAGTCGCCAGGTCTTTTCTTTCTTATACACTAGCATGATTGGACTTCCACAAGGGGATGATTTGGGTTGGATGTGCCCCTTGTGGAGCAATTCTTGGATCTAACACTGGATCTCCTCATTTTCTAACAGAGAGAGGTGATAGACTATCCCATTGGGTAGCGGTGCATTAGGGTTCATATCGATGGAATGATTGTTGATATTATGGTAGCTGCGAAAGGTATTTACCTCCACATGTAAACCTGAAGAGAATAGAATACTCAGGAAAGCAAGAAGAAACCCTAATGAGTTGGATAATAACCCTAGAAGACTTGTCGGCTCAAGAAGTTAATTTATATTAGGTTATTAACCTCCAAGAGAAGAATTCAGCCAAAAGAATTAATATATATTGAACAGACAGATACCCAAAATGAGAAGTCGGCCCAAGCAGTTACCCAGAATTAGTATAAATACAGGAGGCCAGTTCTCATTCTGGCAGGCAGTCTTAGAATTGCAACGCCCAGTCTTGTGCACACTGCAGTGCCTAGTGTTGTGTCCAGGTTTAAGGAGAGTTTCCATTGCAGCTGCTGCAGCTAGCAGATCACGTTTTGGACTATCTCTTGGCTAGGGTTTGGACTATATGATCAGATCTTGTTGGTGTGCTATCCTTGGGGAAAGGTGTGCTACCCTTTGTTTGGTTATCTAGCCTAGGGTTTGCTTCTGGAATGATTCTCTGTCAAGGTTAAGGTGCTCGGAGGGTGGCTTCGGCCTATGGTTGGGTGACAAGGGTATTATCAATGGTAAAATGAGCACATCCACTTATATTCTAATAGTTTATGGGCCCACACCTCCTTCACTCAGTCTAAATGCTAGAAGGAAACATAGCCACTAGGATATTGAGCTTGCTGAGGAACTGTCTCTAGGGTTACTAGCAGAAGTAGCTTCCAAGACACTGTCGCTAGGGTTACTAGCAGGAGAAGTTGTAGAAACCCTAATCCTCTTTTTTATGCATATTAAGTGAATGGATTGACCTAATCTCTGGATAGATCAGTGCACTCTAGCCTAGCGCATCTCTTGATACTCTCA
>JASDQU010422054.1:0-10120 GCA_032191745.1 Picea mariana
CAGTTCACTTCAGCAATCATAGATAGAATGATTTCTTTACTACAACACTAAATGCTTTTGGAATTGAGCATATACAGTGCGTGGCTATCTTTGAAACAAAAGACTTCCCTGGGTTGATAATTTATGTTTCACTTAGTTGTTTGAATTTAATTAAGCAATTATAGTGACCAACAATCACCACCCAATAACCAACTAAAAATTATGCTCCAAAGACCGACACCTGTCATGTGGATCCAATTAAGAAGATCCATCCACATAGTGGAAAATGTTCATAGAAGAATCTGGAAGGAATAATATCACTATAGAATATGCATGATGAATGCTGGTAGTAATCATTGGCTCTCGATTTGTCACATTGATACTCTCTACAGAAGGTGGATTAGAGTTATCAAATAAAATATAAAAGTGGTTGTCATCCCAGAAATGACAACTATCCATATACCAATCATCCCAATCGGCCTCCAAATCATACCAAGCATGTATTTATTGATTATATTCATCCATGATGTCCTCCATAAGAAATCTCTCATGTATGTTATCCAATGAATCTTGAATACTATGAAAACTATCATTGAGGTAGTTTGTGAGGCCATGCAATCTAGCATCAAATTTGTCATACAATTGAGATTTGAATGATTCAGTAATTTGTAGAATTTATTTGAGAGTTTGAGATGAAATAGCCATATTAGAAACCTATGAACTCTTTGTTCCTGCATCCGTCATGAAAAATTCCAAAAAATAGAACAATAAGTTACGACAGAAAATCACGGTTTTTTCTGGGAAAAACCCTAAAAAACTGTTGAATTTAAAATGCTCATAACTTCACTTTCCGGACTCTGTTTTGGCTGATGTTTTTTTTGAAATTGGGTGAACTTGTGAGAGGAACTCATATATGTAATTGTTTTTGTAAAATTCGACGTCCAGATTCTATAGAAATAAAAAAAATTGCACCACCGTCCGTGGAAAAAACCCTGAAAATTGCAGATTTTAAAACTTCAATATCTTGACTTCCCGGACTCTGTTTCAGACGATTTGTTTTTACAACTTGGGTGTTTTTCTGAGAGGAAATCATATATACAACATTTTTCTACAAATTTTGCACAGAACTATACCAAAAATATCTGGAATGTTGCGTCCCTCTTTTTTTCTTCTCCGAAAAAAAAAATGCCCATAATGTATGTCAAGGAAAGTGCTTTGATATCACTTGTTAAGAACCTTAATATATCTACAAATATACTTCAGAAATAACCAAGAATAAATCAAATGATTCACCATAATATGAACACACAAATATAGATAAAACCCTTGAGGTAGGGAAACACCATACAATGGATCCTATTATGGAAGGGATCCTCTCATGTTCACATAATTTTGAGTTGGTTATTGGGTTCCAAAATCTTCCACGGAGAGTTCACATGAGCACTTGGACATGGGACTCGGGCTTACAATGGTGGTTGGACTACTTCAGCATGGTATATTTCTTTTATACATGGGACCTTGGTTCTCTATTCTTCTTCAGGACTATGGTCCACAATTATTCATGGGACCCTGGTATATGGTTGTACATCAAACGTTGAGGAAAACACTTCCATAAGGGGGATGGAATGTTAGGTAGCTAGAGAGGTATTAGTGGGGGCCCTGAGGGCCCATATCGATAATAGTGGAGGCCATTCAATCTAAAGTGGACTAGGTCCACTATATTATTAAATAAGGCCCACTATGGTAGTTAGATATGATAAATGGGTAGTTAGATATAATAAATGTAAGAGGACTTCTTAGAAGGTTATAATTCTAGAAGATTAGTCTTCTAGAATGCTATTAGGTGATGGTAGAACTATATAAAGAGGTTCAAGCAATGTAATGGGATATGAAGAGAATTATTGTATTTGGAGCTGAAGCTCATTAGGAGGAAGCCCTCTTGAAGAGGCAAGTGAACAGGAGAGGATCCCTTCATAATAGGATCCATTGTATGGGGTTTCCCTACCTCAAGGGTTTGGTAATAATAAAGTGTGGTTTCTTATATCTTGCTCTATGGATATATTGTGTATTCAGTATTTGTGGTGATTATATTTGTAGATCTATTCAGGTTCTTAACATAGTAATTTATCCATTAACTTTAATATTTAAATAATTTATTTTTTATTCACTTTGACTTATAGTACACTCGTCACTTCACTTTATTATTTACCTTCTAAAATCTCTTAAACCACTTTGACTACTTTGACATTTTGGGGCTTATAGATGACTCATGAGGGTTCTCCAACTTCACATGGCCATAACTCTCTATCCGTAAGGAGTTATGTGACATTACACATACCATTGGAAATGGCATGACATGTACTATCCATATAGAATATTATTACCTACAAATATATCAAAACTCATACCATTATCCATCAAACAAACTTGGGTCTATTACCCAAACCTTTCTCTAAATTTACATGGCCATAAGTCTCTAACCGTGAGGAGTTATGTAACGTTCCACATACCATCAAAAATGGCATGACATGTACTATCCATATAGAATAGTATTACCTTCAAATATATTAAAACTCATAAGATTATACATGAAACAACCTTGGGTCCATTACCCAAACCTTTGTGCTACCAGAATTTTCTTCTGGACTTTCTCCAAGGGTTGACATCAATCACTAAGGGTTGACATAAATAGAAAATATCACTCTCCAATGGTTGAAATAAATGAAAACCAACAATCCATACCAACTGTCCATCAACCTAAGCCAACTATATCACAAATATATGTTTTATTATCTTCCCCAAATGGCTACATGATTGGTGGTGGCCAATTTCTTCATCCATAGCAAGTTAAATATGCAACACATGGATCTACAAATACTTTTGAACAATAACTTGAATGACCTCCAACTTGTAGCTTGCAAACCCATAGTATACAATATTGAATTAACATCCTATCACAACTTTTCCACAAATACACCATTATTCAAAATTAAATACAAAATATACATTTTTCCTAATCCTCATCAAATTTTTAATTTAAATACTAAAGAAATGCAATGGAAAAAACCTTACACGAAAATTATAGTTTTAAGCATCAACAAGGTTAAATATGGTGTTATTGGTAATTACTAAAAGGATATGTAAAGGATGATTAAATGATAATGAAAATGTGACAATTCCAAGGCCCATCATTTCCCCCAAACTGAAGATGTTTCATATCCTCATGCAACCCTACATCTCTATATCTATCCTCCAAGATGTAATACCCCATTTTAAGTAATGCTTCCATTTTTCAATGTAGAGTAATCTGGTCTTCTATTAATAGTTTTCATTCTATCTTATTCCACAAAAAATTTTGTTCATGAAATATAACAATATTATTTCCACCAGTATTTTGAATTTACATCAAATAATGGTTGACCCAATTTTGAAAATCTTCATTTAACATTGGTGGATCATTTTGAACGCATATCATCATTATTTTAGGTAAGTATGAATAAGAAATTCATTATAACAAAATTAATTGATCCATCTAATGTTATCTTATCCATGCATATCTCGATCATTTTTGGAGGTGATGTGCATGAGTTGTGACATATTTCAACTTCCAAAAATCATGACCTATTGCATCCTGCAGGAATGCAAGGTGCAATCGGGTCTATTACTCTCAAATTAGGAATGGTTACAATAAGATGTGATCAAGCTCATATTTCTCAGAATTCAACCTCGAGAAGCTTATTGTTTTAAGTATCTAAGTTTTATCCACCATATCATCTCTTTCATCCTATATATTGAGGGCCTATCATGGGAAAATGGNGGAGATAGAGTAAACTTTTAATTTCATATTGATTACGAAGATTGGGAATGGAAATTGGGAGAGGCTTAATTAGGCTATTTGTTTGTATGATAGAAGTTTGTTCCTTATTAATAGAATATGCACATGATTTTCCTCCATAATTTATTGTATATGGTGATCATAATCTTCATAGAGAGTTAATATTTTCATTTTTTTCTGATATATTATTAGATCCATGTTTTATACATGTTACATTTGATCTCATGAGAGGTGTTTGTTTGTTATCTTATGTCTGTAGATCTATGTTCGTGAAAATAAAGGATATCTCCAAAGGAGAGAATGACCACAGAGCGTGCAGGGACAACCATCGAAGTATCATGTATGCTTCTCATACTCTTATCTCATAGTTCTTTTCATATATTCTTTAGATCTAGGAAAATCTACATCTTGCATATGGCTTTCTGTGTCAAGCTCATTAAAAAATGAAATAGATAACCATGAGCATAGTTCATCGTCTATGTCAAGCTCATTAAAAAATGAAATAGACCCCGCTCCAATTAATTCAAGTCTTCCACTAGATATCATACTTGAAACTTCATTTCCTCTGCCTGTGTTAGTTGATCCTATTTCTTCCTCCCTCTCTGATGAACATATTCCTATTAGTATCCATGAGTCATTTAGGATGCAGAAGAGGAGTCAACAGATGAAACGAAGCTTGGGGGGAATGTTTCCAACCTATGGACATCATTTTAGAGTTAAGTCGCCAACATCTATAAATCATGTTGGGGGAAAAGTACCAACCTATAGACATCATGTTGGGAAGAAAACCCTCTAATAGGTATCACCCGAGCATAGTTCATTTATGTTTTCAAGCTTGTTTAAAAATTAAACGAAAACCCCAAGCAAAGTTTCATTTGATGGTTTCAAGCTCGTGTAAAAATGAAACCAACCCCCAGCATAATTTTATCCTCTATTTCAAGCTCATTTAAAAATGAAACTACCCCTGAGCACAGTTTTATCCTCTATTTTAAGCTTGTTTAAAAATGAAACCAACCTCGAGCACAATTTCATTCTTAGTTTCAAGCTTGTTTAAAAATGAAAAAAATAACCATGAGCTTAGTATTTGTTATTTCTTGTACTCATAAATACATGATAATAAGTTACCGAGTATACTATTATCACTTTTTTGGACTCGTAAAAAATATACGAAAAATGAACTCTTTGGAGTCTCCTTTAAGCTTTTTTCAAACTCCCTAAACATGAAACAATTGTCGAGTGAGACACTCATTAAATGGATTCTAAAAGACGTCTATTTCGTGTAAGTTTATCCCTTTTTCGGACCGGATGGACTAATTACGAAAAAGGATTACTCTAGTATACCTTGGCTAGAAGAGTTCTCCCTTGTATTTATTTCTACTTTTTCTGGCCCGGGGGACTAAATTTACGAAAAAGCATACCCTTTGAGTCTTTTTTAAGTTATTTTCAGACTCTCTATATGTGAAAATACCATTGATTTTACCTTCTCTGGACTCGTAAAATTATACGTTGAAGGACCCATATGGGATGGAACCCATCCTTCATGAGGTTCGTTAAACATGTGATGAAGGAATCATCGAAGATGAGCTATATAGAGAATTTAATATCAACTTAAGCTCATAAAAAAAGAGGTAATCATCATTCATGGTGGGGGAAAATTTGAGGGGTTTTCAGATTAGTCATCTTCACAAATGGAATCCGTTTGTCCAGTCTCCCTTGAACAATGCACCTGTTTTACATTTATATACCATAGTTGAGTTATCCATTGCCTTTAAATGAATACCATTTCCCTAAGTTTTAAAAATTCATTGACTTCTCATTCTTCCAGTATCTCATGGCGAGTGTTTGGTCATTATTGATTCAATGCTACCAAGTCAAGTTATTTTTCATGCCATTTTATTCCGGGGAAGTTCACCTGGATCGACCATTTTTCAGTATTTCATCCTATTTACCCTGGCCATCCCTAATTCAGTTATTCTCTACTTTATACACCATATACCTTTGTATATTTCATGTCGATTGATGGGGGATACATCAAGGCCCTCTTTCAACGGATTTTGTCCTATCGACACCAAATCATTATCTAGGATCTAAATCAAGAAACCAGTTAGTACCTTGGGTCTTGCAGACATCATTGGAAACTTCCCTTGTATTTCTAGTAGTGGTTTTACATCATTGGCTCATGCTGAATGAGTCTACAAGTTTTCAAATATAGCTCATCTATTCACACTTTCTATATTGTACTAGGTATCTTGGGGTCCATCATCATCATCGGTGGATTCCCTCATCTCTGTTAATGGCATCCATTAATGACTAGTAATCAGACAGATTCTACCTTCTCAACATCAAATCATCTATTCACATGTTGTATATTCATACCATTTCGAGGTTTAAGTTGAATACCTTAGGTTGGGACCACATCATTCATTCACAGCATCCCCTCCGAAGTTGTGATGGAGTATTTCATGATTACTTTATGAGATCACTCGAGCATCGAGTCATATCACTAATTTTTATACAGTCACATAGATTCACATTTGTACTTGGTCATGGCTATGTTTTCACTTGTGACATGGATCCACAATGTATTCTTTAGTCATCATGATCTAGTCAATAGAATCATGTATGGATCCGCGATGTACTATTTTTGGCGGCTATGCTTATTTTCTATTATAGAATATGGGTATTCCCGCCTCATAGATGTTCCTCTTTTTTGTAGACTGATGTTAGGTTCTTCCCATATTCCTTCGCTTCACGCTCCATAAATTTTGTTCTTAAATTATTTTTTCCATTAGACACCTCTTGTTGTAGTATATGGAATAGAATAAAGCATTCAAGGAGAGACTGCATCATGAAGCACATCAAGAACGCACACAACCTAACAAAAAATAGATCATTAAGGGAAGGATATCCATCCTAGTATGTATTCTGTCTTTATGGATATTTATACAATATAGGGATGGTTGGAACAGTTATACCTACTCCAACTAATCATTCATTATGTTCTCTTGATACATTTATTACATATGTTCTTATACATTCTTATACATTCTTATACTTAGGTTAATGCATGATGAAAATTAAATGGGCTTAAGAGTCCCCTTCAACATCTCCCCCACACTCAATTTTGTTCTCATCCCGAAAAAGTGTGCAGATAAAGAATGACCTATTACTCTTTGGAATTTGTCTTCAATCTGGTAATTTCATGTGTAGTCAGTGAGTCTCACAGTGCTTTTTCTCTCACCCAAAAATGGTCCTCTTGATACTATTGTTACACCTTTCTCTCTTGTGCCTTCGGATTGTGAGCATCCTGGGATCATATTGACCCTACACACACCCTATGGTGGAACATCATGCTTCGGTCAACCTACCATTTTTCTCCTTTTTGGATTTTGAGGTCACAACTCAAGAACTATTCTGCAACTTTTGTACCAAGGGGCTCGATCAATTCAATATTTATTTTAAGATATTGTGTGTGTCTCGTCATCTGATGTATCTTTCTTGAATTCCTTTAAATACTTCCAACACACTCATTATCAATGATCTACTTGGATCTATTTCTTGTCAACTTGGATGTGCTTCTTTATGATTTTTCTGGTCTTTGAGAATATATGGAGTTTTCATTTACAATTACATGAAGGAGGACTTAACTACAACTCAATGGAAAAAAAAGACACTTTTGTTGGTATCTGATTCAAAAAGGATCAAGAGAAGGCTAAGAACAACTCAGATCTCACAGAGGCAACTCAAAACGCTTAGAATGGCTCCAGTAGACAGAGAAAGGGAAAAAATTCAAAGTTTCAAAAACTCAGTGGAAATGGAATGATCACGAAGAGCGCATCACAATATTTCTAACGATGCAAACATATCGTCAAACGAAGTTATGGATGGAAAGATATTTGTTATCAACGTTTGGTCAACCTAGCCCAGTCAACAGGGGATGAGTCAACATCTGTACAAATGACATCATCTTCCGTACAATGCACATGCCAGGAGCAACGAAGTGAAACATGGCATGTTGATGCTAGCATGACATCAACATGATCATGTGGCAGCACCAGAGGCTTCCATGTGTCACCCAGTTATTGGATTTTTAGATCAATCTGTGGACCAATAGGATCGTGCCACGTGGTAGTCCGTACGACTAACATGGCATGCTGACTTCACAAGGGACAACGAGGTCCAATGAGAGGATGCCACGTGTCCCGATCAGGGGCTTCCACATGGAAGGAGGAAAATGCACAAGGATAACCCATGAATGAATTTTGAAATAAAAATTGGTTGGTGGGTCTGCCAAATCTGGCAGACACCAATAATAACCACAACTATATCTTGTTGGAGGATATTCTAGCGAACAACGTTCAAGTTAGAAGAATGGGTATATATATATATAGATATTAAACCATTTAACAAATACAAACCTGTTAAGAACCAAATATCAATATAGCATAGAAAAACCTCAAAATAAGTACTCAACGCCTTGAAAAAGAGATAATTTCAGATAATAGGCCTCTTCGAGGGGGAAACCTCCTTTTACCCCACATAAATTTTCAATTACAAGATGACTTCAAATGAAAATGTCTCCTTGGTATATATAGGAGACTAAGAGGTATAATTACAACTAATGGAATAAAGCCGACATAAATAAAATAACATTACTAATGTAATATGCCCCAATTAAGGGGTAATGAGACAATATTAGGGCTTAACATGCCCCTCCCTTTAGCGGTAATTAAGTTTTGTCCACAACGCTTGAGTAAATATGGATTCTTTTGTATAAAAGACTCATCTTCCCAAGTGGAATCTTTAGCCGGCAGTTTCCTCCATTTAATGAGATACTCTGAAATGGATCTATTCCTCAGCTAGAGAATTCTTGTGTCAGTGATGGCTTCAGGCTCCGATATGATTTTTCCTTCCTCGTCGAATTCTGGAAATATAGTTTGAACTAGGATCTTGTCACCTATAACCTTATTTAAGCATGAAACATGGAAAACTGGGTGTACTCGTGAAGATGCAAGAAACTCCAATTTGTATGCCATAGTACCAATCTTTTGCAACACCTTATAAGGGCCATAGTACTTTGGTGGCAATTTGTTTTCCTTATTGGCTTGCTTGAGGGACATCTGTTTGTATGGTTGTAGTTTTAAAAACACCCAATCCCTTACTTCAAAACTTCTTTCACTATGATGTTGATCTGCTTGTTGTTTCATGTGATTTTGTGCCATGGTCAGGTTGTCCTTTAAGATTTGGAGAACTTGTTGTTAATGCTCGATGTGATCTTCCACTGCTTGAACCTTAGATTTTTCTTTTAGAGAATAAGTGATGGAAGGAGGGTGGTATCCATAGAGTGCCATAAATGGTGTCATTTTTGTTGCAATATGAAAGGAAGTGTTATACCACCATTCTGCCAAGGGTAACCATTTGAACCATTGTGTTTGTTTATTAGAGACAAAGCAACGAAGGTAGCCTTCCAGACATTTGTTCATTGTCTTGGTTTCTCCATCAGATTAAGGATGATAGGATGCACTATGAGCCAATTGAGTACCCAAACAAGAAAATAATTATGTCCGAAAATCTCCAGTGAAGATGGGATCTCTGTCACTTACAATAATCTTCGGGCCGCCATGTAGCTTTTGAACTGTCTCCATGAATGCGGTGGCAATTGTACTAGTTTTGAAGGGATGAGAGAGTGCACAAAAGTGTGCATATTTGGTCAGTCTATCAACAATCACCATGATGACACTCTTTCCTTCAGACTTTGGTAACCCTGTGATGAAATCCATGGAAACATCCTCCCAGTGTTGTCTTGGGATGGCTAATGGTTGTAAAAGACTCGGGGTCTTAATTGTTTCCACCTTATTATGTTGGCAAACCAAATATTCTTCCACAAACCTTTGACCATCAATTTTAAGTCCATCCCAAAACAAATCCTTCTTGACTCTATGGTAGGTTTTCAAAAATCCCGAGTGCCCTCCTATTGGAGAGGTGTCAATTCCAATAGTAACTTTTGTTTGAGTTGGGAATTCTTACACAAGTATAAGTGATATTTGTACCATAGTGAATCATTTTTCCATCTAAATGTATTTGATGCACTGGAATCCTGCTGCAACTTTTGAATGAGAGTCCACACTTTTTCATCATTCTTCCATTCATCACTTGCTTCTATTATCCAATAGGGTTGGATGATCGAGATAGCACAGAGAAATGCCTCAACATCTTCATCCTTTCTTGAGAGTGCATCTGCCACAACATTTTGCTTCCCCTTTTTATAGACTATTTCAAAATCATAACCCAATATCTTGGTTACCC
>JASDQU010422059.1:0-10119 GCA_032191745.1 Picea mariana
ATCAACCATCTGAATTTTGTCTTGTGTGTAACAACATGCATCCACCTTTTGTACTAAGTCATTTGTATCACATGTTGCATCAACCATTTGAATAAGATCCTCTGTAGCACATATTGCATCAATCTTCTCTATTAGATCGCCTGTGTCACAACTTGCATCAACTTTTTGATTTGCTGTAGATGTTGCATCAATCATGTCATCAATTTGATTCTGCTTGTCTCTTAACTTTATCTAAAGTGTGCCAATCTATTGATCCTTCATTTCTATATCATCTCGAAGATCCTTTTTTGATTGTATTGTATCAACCATGTGATCAATTATGTTTTGGTTTTGAATTAACTTCAACTCAAGTGTTTCAATCAATTTATCTTTCATATCAATTTGATCTTGAAATTCATTGTTGTACTTTTCCAATTCCTTGATTTCTTGAGAGGTGTTTTGCAAACACTTTCCTCCTTTACCCATTTCTTATTATTCTCTTGCTCATGCTCACTTGCACTCGATTGCTTGAACTTTCTCGCTTGAAATTTTCTTGCTTAAATTCACTCACTTGAACTTGTCATACTCGCTTAAATTTGTATCTAGCAATACAAGGGTGTTGGATACTATCGAAAATGCACCCAAAGTGTGATGTTTACAGTGGTTTGAGTTTCAAATACTCAACCTTTTCATCATAGACTTGGGAGAAAGTTTTGGGTGTCGGGTTCAACCAAGAATGCACTCGAAAATTACAACAGAATTCAACTTGATTTGATTTGACACTTACAAAAAACTATTGTAAGTTAGAATTGAGCTTGAAAAAATGACAGTTGTTAGTTTACATTGAACGGTTATTGCAAATTTGAATTGATGTTGATTCTGAAGTTGAATTTGTCTTCAAATTTGAATTCTTGATGATGCTTTGACTTCAAGTCACGTCCATATATCCTTTCATTACAATCTTGATTTGTGCATTTTCTTTAGTATTTCTTTGTTTTTGCTTGATTGACATTAATTTTGCTTGAACGTCATTTGTGTTGCTTTAAAGGACAATCAAAAGTGTAATTATGTAAAAACTAGACATAAATAAAAGAGAGAGCAACATCCAAAACAATAACCATCATCCCAGGCACAATATCCTTAAACCTCCTTATTCAATTTCAAGGTGGTCTAGAACAAAAGGCCAAAAAAATGTGAATTCTATTGTTCTAAATACAAGTAGCTCTTAACACTGAAGAGCAATTATGTTTTCAATTACATGTCATTTTACACACCTCCACTTGGGGCTGGATAAGAACCTTTAGAACCTTTTTTTCTTAAAAAGAAGTAAGACCAATATAAACTTTGACTATGTCCAAGCATAATAACCATCGTTTACTTTTAATAAAAATAAAAAGTCACTCTTTGTTTTCCTTCTATTTTTATTAATTCATTCAAACCTCAAATAAAAAATGATGTGAAGCTAATAGTGGACTTATTTGTTGGTGACTTTCGTTGCATTCAATTTATTGGAAATCGTCTTGCTGTAATAGTAGATCATGCTATCTAGAAATCCGCCACGATCCACAATTGAAAGATCTAATTCGTTGAGAATTTTGTTGAGGCGTCTGTTGAGAGATTTGTGGAACAAATCATTGAGATCAGAGGTCATTGAGGAGATCACACGAGCAGATTGATACAGTTTGCATTACTTGGCTACTGATTTGTGGAGGACGTGTGTGTTGTACAAGATCAAGGGCAGATTATTTAGATTCATTATCTAGCCGAACAACATTGGTTGTATTGGGATAGTGAAGAAAAGAAGGATCTGATACACTCAAAACTCACATATCACTCAACGTCTCTATGAAATAGTCAGTGATCCATATTTATGAGCGGAACAAAATGAATAACAGACTGAATACAATAACACATAGATATTGAGAACAACACAAAATTGTAATCGATGTATTGTCATTAATGTCAACAACCAATGTCATTACGTTATAATGATGAGTTGGTATAAACAAAGAGCAGAAAATCCATGTACAAAAGGACTAACAAATTAAGAGCTCAGGAGGATTAGCGACTGAAGATCAGAAGCTCATAAGAGATGATGAAGCTCAGAAGGGAAAGCACATTGCAAAAACATGATCAGATCAAGTCGTGGCCGTTGGATACGGAAGCGCCAGATCAAGGGCATGGATTGATTGCAGAGCACGAATGGAGAATTAAAAGACGCGTTAATTCCTATCCCACAATTAGTCTAGACCGTTAGATTACAAGAGAAGGACCATTGGAGGACTGGTCAACGATCATATCAAGTTATGAATGTTGGCTATGAAAGCGCTAGATCAAGGGCAAGGATTGATTGTGGAGTGCGAAGGGAGAATTAAACAATGCATTAATTCCAATCCCGCAATTAGTCTAGACCGTCGATCGTCACCCGCCAATAGATCTACGATTAGCATCAATTTCACTACCAACGATAAGTTTCCATTGTAGAGCTCGACAATAGTTTTAAATGTCATGCTAGTTGGGACCTCGCAATCATCCCTGATCGTTGATCTACTCCGAGATAATTCTCAACCATTGGATCATGTTGAGTGGAAGGATAAGATAAGCAAAGATGAAGGACGGAGCCCCGAAGTCCCGAAGTGAATGTCAATCGTTGGATCTGGAAAACCCATCGACCGTTGATCTATTCAAAGCACACCAAGGTAGTAGTGGTCAACTTTGACGTTGACCACTTCAGCAGAAAAGGGTTGAGAACAAGTAAGATTACCCGAATGCCGAAGTCCTGAAGTGGACATAAGTTGTCTGATCTAAGGAACACTTCGGGAAGTATTCTGATCGTCGAATCAAGGAAAATAGAAGGATAGGATAAGCGAGGAAAAAGACTTGAGATACCGAATACCTGAACTCCCAATAGCCGTTGGATTCAGTTAATCTTTTTTGGGTTAAATGAGGACCATCGAATCTGGAAAATACATGATGGTCATTGGATCATAATAGTGGTCAACTTCGGCACTGACCACTTCCGCGAAAAAGGATTCATAACATATTTGTTCACCTGAAGGCCGAAGTTCCGAAGTCACTCTTAGCTGTCAATCTGAGATACATTTCGGGAGTTAGGACAACCGTTAGATCAAGGAGAAGAACATGTGCCACATGAGGAGATCTACTTCAACAAGGACACGTGGTGTAATTAGATGATGACAAGTGTCAAAGTGTAGTTGGCATTTCAGGTATGCGTAAGTCACGAATCTAAGTGACATGTGGCCGCCACTCAATTAGTGCCACATCAACAAGTGACGTCTGCAAGTTATGTCACTTCAAGAGTTTGTACTTCGAGAGTTTCACCACCAACAAATGCCTGAAGTCCTAAAGTTCTAAAATGAATGAGAACTGTTCATCATGCAAATAAAATCAAACCATCCGGTCTACTTTGGCGAAATGAACTTTGGAATATTGAAGGACTGTGAAGGAGAAATCACCCGAATTGCCAAAGGCCGAAGTCAATGCTAACCGTTGATTTAATTCAGGAGCGTTATTGACCGTTGATCAAGTAAAGTGGAAGGATAAAATAAGCGTAAACCATGAATTGATGCTAATCGTTGATCTACTTCGAAGAGCGTTCTCAACCGTTGAAGATTATGAACACACGTCTTTTATTCGGGAGATTTGTAAGATTATAGAGGATGGAAGTCACGAAGGATGAAGTTCTGAAGTAACGACAGTCATCCATCTCATCGTGCAATTAAAATGTGACCATCGATCTTGAGAAGTGATCAAGCACTTATTTAGCGTAGCGCCTGGTCACCACTTGCAGTCATATGGAATAGAGAAATAAGGGTAAAAGAAGAGAGTTAACACTAGAACAATACAAAGAATCGATAAAAGATCAAATATGATCTGTTGGTGAACTGAGAACAAAGCAAAAGCATGAGTACGATATAATGAGTTGATCTATGTATGTGATCAACTCATGAAGATAAAAGAATCGACACACAGTTATGATTAAGAGAGTTAAATCATGAGAATTATGAATAAAGGATAAAATGATATTATTTAAAGTTTAATATTATCATTTAAATGGAAAGGTACAATGGTTAAAATATCAAAAGACAAAATGATTCAAATTCACACCAGTTGAAAGACTATATAAACAAGAAAGAATGGTGAGAAGAAGTGTAGTTGAATTTGTTGAAGTATATATATTTATATATAATGGATTGAATGAAGGTTCATTCTATCAGGTTGGTGTCTGTTTACAAGCTGGGTCTTGTATGAGGATTGGATTCCTCACATCTTAGTTGGATCTGAGATCAACAAGTTGGTACTTGTTATGAGGGTTGAATTCCTCATTTCTCAGTTGGATCTGAGAAGTACAAGCTGGGTCTTGTACCAGAGAGTTGAGTCTCTCATAATTGTTTGAAGATGAAATTAAAAGATTGATCTTATGTATTCATTCAAGTTAAATAAATAAATAAAGTATTTATTCTTTTATATATTGATTGAGAAAATGAAATAAATATTTGTTGTTCAGTTAATTTATGAAAAGTGGAAAATTGTCCAAAGTTTTGTGACACTGATTCACCCCCTCTCTCAGTGTCAAGTGTCCTTTTCATCAATTGGTATAAGAGAAAGGTTCCTTCAACATAGTTTAAACACTGAAGGTAGATTCAATAAAAATGGGTGGACAAATTGTTATCTCCAAAAATGAAGCACCCTTATTTGATGGAACAAATTATTGATCATGGAGGGAAAATATGAAAAGATATCTGAAGTCAAGAGGATCTGGAGTTTGGGATTCGGTAGTAAGTAAGCCCTGGCACTTAACTACCTCAAAGAGAAAAACCAAAACTTCAAAGGAGGCAAGGAGAAACAATTCAGTAGCCTTAAAAACAATCTAGGATGGATTGTCAGACCAAGTCAAAGAAAAGATGAGGCACTACAAATCTGCTAAAGAATTATGGCTCCAACTAGGAAATTGTTATCAGAATGAAACACAAGAAGAAGAGAAATCCTATCAAAGTGAGGAACAAAACTTAGAATAAGATAATTCTTATCAAGATAAGGAACACGATAAAGAAAAGGAGATTTGCAATCAGATTGAAGAACATAATATAAAGAAAAAGATTTCTAATCAGAATGAAATGTAGGATTTGATGAAAACCTCAGTCAACAATGAGGAAGACAACCTCATCAAGGAATTGAGGCATACCTTAGTAATCACTAAAGAAAAATTACATAATCTTAAGACTGATGTTACAGTTGCAATAGAAGAGATTTGTATGCAACCAAGAAATTATATGCATATTAAAGTTCCTGTGGATGTTCTTGACCATCTTGAATACACAGTTATGTGCACTTTTGAAGAATTGGAGAAACTTCAACAGTTAGATCAATCTAACCATGAAGAGCATGAACAAAAGTTTCAGCTAGAAAAATAAGAAGAGATCAAAAGATTGAAAATCGAAGTTACTAATATAACATAAGAGATGGAAGAATTAACGACACATGACAGTGAAATAAAAGAAGTACTAAAAGAATCAGAAGAATTAGTTAACAGTCTAAACACTCAACTTGAATAAATTAAAGAAAGTGAAGAAGACCAAAAGATCCAGTTAACAAGGAAAGAAAATTCTTACCACATGTTCGAATTGGAAATCATCAATTTCAAAGAGATAAATGAAAGTACTAATGAAAATCTAATGACTCAAATTGAAGAAGCTAAGTAAAATGAAGAAACCCAGAAGACCCAGATAACTAAAAAGGAAGAATCATACCAAATGTTTGTATTAGAAGCCATCAACCTTAAAAGGATTCATCTAGAATATGAGGAAGAAATCAAAATATTGAAAACTAAAGTTTTTGATCTAACAAAAGATATGGAAGAATTGAAGACATATGACAAAACTATTAAATTCAAAGAAGTCTTGGATGAGATCAAAGAAATAGTCATCAATATAAAGACTCAACTTGAACATGCTAAAGAAGTGGAAGAAGCCCTAAAGATTCAATTGACTAAAAATGAAGAATTATATCACATGTTGAATTAGAAATAGTCAATCTCAAAAAGATGAATGAAAAGACAAATAAGATTGTCAATTTCCAGAATAGCTCAACTATCCTAGATAAGATTTGGAAGAAGCAAAGATCAGCCGATGACAAAACTGGTATTGGATACAATAAGAAAGAAGACAATGACAAATGGAGCACCATTTACAAACATGAGAAAGGATCATCCTTCTCAAAAGGAAAAGGTGCAATTACAAAGCAATTACAAGTCATGAACTTTGTTAAGGAAGGAAGCTATAGAAGTAAAAAGGAAGAATAAAATCAAATGACAGATTTCTCAAGCCAAAATAAAATCAAGATCGGAAACACCTTCAATGGCTATTGAATTTCTTTTCATAGCTTTTTCCATAAAGCAATGGACTACAAGAAACTAGAGGAAGGATATACAAGAAAATCCAAAAACTCAATTAGATGTTGGAGATGTAATTTTGTTGGGCACACAACAAAATTTTGTCATACAATGAGATGTTACAAATGTGATAGGTTTGGGCACAAATCCCAAAGATGCAAGAGTTCAAAAAGTCAATCCTTAAATAAGTCATTCAAGTAAGTGACAAAACCTAATAAAAGTTGGAAGAAGAAAGGATATGACAAATCTCCAAAAACACAATTAGAAAGAGAAGATCCAAAAAGCAGAATATCTCATAAAAAGATATGGAGAAGAAAATTTGAAGGAGAAAGAAAGAAATATGATATTACACCTAAAAATGAAGAAATTAATAATAAGAACATTATGGGTGAAGGTCCTAATAAAGAATGTGAAATTCAATATGAAATAAATCAAGCTCGAGAAAAGGAAGTGCCTATAGAAGAATATGGGACAATATCAAATTATGATGATGCCATAATTTGTTAGCTAAAGGAAGAAAATACCAAAAGAAGTTTAAATTGGTTTCTACAAAATCAAAGGATTATGCCAAGAGTTTTTAAAATTAACATATGGATAATCTTGAATATCTATAGATTAGTGGTCAAAAGAAAAATCATTAGTAGGGTTAGTTGTAGAATACAAGAAGAGGAAAAATAAAGGTAGCAAAAAAGTTCAAGGAGTATCATTCAACAAAGATCAATTGATAACAAAATTGATATTTAAAACAATTGGTATCATTCCTCAATTGATATTCCTGTGAAATATCAAAGAAGAATAAGAAGAAGATAAAAAATATCAGTAAAATTCATACTCTTGTTCTATTTGACAAAGGAAAGTTAGTAAAAACTAAGGAGGAGTATTTTGGTTATTAAATAAGAAAGCAATTAGATTAAGTTTTGAAATACTTGATCACTACAAATGGGTATCACTACATGTTGGTATCAAGAATACTACTTATTTGAACACAAATATTCCAATGGACTGAGATAAACAATTAGTAAATTAGCATGGGAAGAGACCTTTCAGAGGCAGAGAGATCATATTGACAAGGGGAGTCATTCAGTTATGGCAGGCATAACATGATTCTAGAGGGAGTTACCCAAGTTCATATTTTGGTCAACAACATGCAGACAGACAAAAGTTGATCATAAGGGGAGCAACCCTCTGCCATTCATGTCAAAGGGGGAGAGTAACTTCATAGAGAAAAACATCATCACAGGGGAAGTTTGTGTATGAAGTTAAAGTGTTGTCCTCAATGAAAAAGGGGGATATTGTTGGACATATTGTCATTGATGTATTGTCATTGATGTCAACAACCAATGTCATTACATTATAATGATGAGTGGGTATGAACAAAGAGCATAAAATCCATGTATAGAAGGCTTAACAAATTAAGAGCTCAGGAGGATTAGTGACTAAAGATCAGAAGCTCAAAAGAGATGATGAAGTTCATAAGGGAAAGCACATTGCAGAAACATGATCAAATCAAGTCGTGACTATTGGATACACAAGTGCCGAATCAAGGGCAGGGATTGATTGCAGAGCACAAAGGGAGAATTAAACAATGCTTTAATTCCAATCCCACAATTAGTCTAGACTGTCAGATTACAAGAGAAGGACCGTTGGAGGACTGGTCAACGATCAGATAAATTCATGATTGTTGGATATGAAAGCTCTAGATCAAGGGAAGAGATTGATTACAGAGCGTGAAGGGAGAATTAAACAATGCGTTAATTCCAACCCTGCAATTAGTCTAGACTGTCGATCGTCACCCACCAATAGATCTATGCTTGGTATCAGTTTCACTACCAACGAGCAGTTTCCATTGTGGAGCTCGACGATAGTTTTAAACATCGTGCTACTTGGGACCCCACAATCATCCATGATCGTTGATCTACTACGGGAGCATTCTCAATCGTTGGACCAAGTTGAGTGGAAGGATAGGATAAGCAAAGATGAAGGCCGAAGCCCCGAAGTCCCGAATTGAATGTCAATCATTGGATCTAGAAAACCCCTCCACCGTTGATCTAATCAGAGCACGCCAAGGTAGCAGTGGTCAACTTCGGCACTGACCACTTTGACATAAAAGGGTTGAGAACAAGTAAGATTACTTGAAGGCTGAAGTCCTGAAGTGGACACGAGTCATCCAATCCGAGGAACACTTCAGGAAGTATTCCAACTGTCATATCAAGGAAAGTAGAAGGATAGGATAAGCAAGGAAAAATCCATGCGATCCTGAATACCCAAATTCCTGATAGCTGTTGGATTGATTTAAAATTTTTCAGGTTAAATAAGGACCATCGGATCTAGACAATACATGATGGTTGTTGGATCAAAATAGTGGTCAACTTCAACGCTAATCACTTCGACAAAAAAGGATTCAGAACATATTAGTTCACCCGAAGGCCTAAGTTTCGAAGTCTCTCTCAACCGTCGATTTGAGATACATTTCGAGAGTTAGGACAACCATTAGATCCAAGAGAAGAACATGTGTCACACGAGGAGATCTACGTCATAAAGGACACGTGGTGTAATCAGATGATGACAAGTGTCAAAGTTGGAATTTCAGGTATGCATAAGTCACCAATCTAAGTGACATGTGGCCACCACTTAGTTAGTGCCACATCAACAAGTTATGTCAACAAGTTACGTCACTCCGAGAGTTTTTACTTCGAGAGTTTCACCATCAGCAAATGCCCGGAGTCTCGAAGTTCTGAAATGAACGAGAACCATTCATCGTTCAAATAAAATCCAACTGTTCGATGTACTTAAGCAAAATGAACTCCAGAATATTGAAGGACCATGAAGGGGAAATCACCCGAAGCGCTAAAGGCCGAAGTCAACGGTAACCGTTGATCTAATTTGGGAGCGTTATCGATCATTGATCAATTAAAGTGGAAGGATAAAATAAGCGTAAACCATGAAATGATGCTAACCTTTGATCTACTTCAAAGAGCATTCTCAATCGTTGAAGATTATGGACACACATCTTTTTTTTAGGATATTTGTAAGATTATAGAGGCTGGAAGTCACGAAGGACGAAGTCCCGAAGTAATGACAGTCATCCATCTCATCGTGCGATTAAAACGTGACTGTCGATCTTGACAAGTGATCAAGCACTTATTTAGCCTAGCGCCTAGTCACCACCTACGGTCGTATAGAATAGAGAAATAAGGGTACAAGAAGAGGCAACGCTTAAATCAATAAGCCCATGGTTTTGCACATATGGTCATATGTAAATGGTTTGAAGAAAGCGCCTCATACAGATTTAATTCGACAGAGAGTTATCACTAGAACAATACAGAGAATCGATAAAAGATCAAATGTGATTTGTTGGTGAAGTGAGAACAAAGTAAAAGCATGAGTACGATATAATGAGTTGATCTATGCCTGTGATCAACTCAAGAAGACAAAAGAACCAACACACAGTCATGATTAAGAGAGTTAAATCATGAGCATTATGAATAAAGGATAAAAGAAAAAAGTGATATTATTTAAAGTTTAATATTATCATTTAAATGAAAAGGTACAATGGTTCAAATATCAAAAGACACAATGATTCAAATTCACACCAGTTGGAAGACTATATAAACAAGAAAGAATGGTGAGAAGAAGTGTAGTTGAATTTGTTGAAGTATATATATCTATATATAATGGATTGAATGAAGGTTCATTCTATCAGGTTGGTGCCTGTTTACAAGCTGGGT
>JASDQU010422060.1:0-10119 GCA_032191745.1 Picea mariana
TGACTTCACGAGAGCACCGGAGCGAAGTGGGAGCAATAGAGACCCTAGAAAACGATACTAAGGTATGTTACTTGTTCCTTCCTACTAGCTGATTCAATGGTCAAAACTTAGGGAAAGAGTCATGTCCTATCTTGTTTTGTTCTAGATCCAGGTGGATCTAGGGAGATCTGTTAGTGTTCGCACCTACCGATTAGTCTGATAACATGTACTATTGTTCACTTGTTTAGTCTTTGTTATCTACATCTGTGAGTGTCTTAGTTCCTTGAACTTTGTTCTTTGATCTTCTATTACTGCAACTTCATTTTTCTTCCATGTTCCATTTACTCCTTTTGTCGTATTGTATGAATCATTTATCATTAACTATTTTCTTGAGTTCTGATAGTTATGGGATTTGTGGCCATATCCACCACAACTATAGCATCTCATAGTGTAACAATGTGTAGCAATATGTCCAACATGATTGCAATTCCAACATCTTAGATTGTTTTTTAACCTACCAACTTGTTTTCTTCCATGATGCCTACAATCCAAGGCTTTGTGACCATATTCATTACCAGAAAAACAATAACCGTTAAAAACACTCTCATAACTTCTTTGATTCATCCATGAAGGTGTCTCTCTTCTAAGCTTGCTTTGAGGTGTATGAGTAGCTTCTAGATGTCTTCCTTGATCTGATCTTATAAATTTTGTAGTGTTTCTTTCATTTCTTGAACATGAAAAACATGAGTCATAGCTACTTTCACTTTTTACAAATCAAGGATCTGTGTCAGACCTGTCTTCATCCCTTAGAAATGAAGGACCTGCATCAATTTTCTTAGGAGTACTAATTTCTTCCTTGTTGTATCCAAGACCAGATTTGTCATTTGGTGATCTCTGATTATCTAATATCTTATCCAGGGTCATGGAGTTGTTCAAGAACTTTATTTGGGTGTTAGACTTCTCAACCTTCTTTCGAAGATTCACAACTTTTCCTTCCATATTATGAAATGATTCTTCCTTTTTGTTCAACTGGTTCCTCACTACCTCCTCCCTTCGTTTGGCTTCTTCAAGTTGGATTTTAAGATTGACATAGCTTTCCCTTAGTTCTTTTAGTTCTGCAAGGTTTTTTCTTGGTTCATCATCTTCCTTCTTTTCTTCTTTTGCTTGACTGATTTCATTTTTCATTCTCTCAATCTCCTCTTCCTTTTATTTTGTTAGATTAGTAACCTTTGTTTTCAATCTTTTGATCTCTTCTTCTTTGTTTTCTAACTGAATCTTTTTCTCAAATATGATTTCTTCATTGTCTTTGAGCTTTTCTTTTATTTCCAGGATATGCTTTTGATTGCTAAGCCCATCATATTCCTTCTTCTTTTCTTTTACTCAAATAATTTCTTTCTTCAGCTTCTCAATCTCCTCTTCTTTTTATTATAATCGATTATCCTGTTCATATATTATCTTTTCATTGTCCTTGAACATTTCCTTTATTTCCAAGATATGATTTTGACTCTTTTCAAGAAATTCTTTAGTGTAGTCATGAAGATAGATATAGTGTGAATCATTATGGTCATAGCAGTATTCACAGAGACTCCAATAAACCTTTTGCTTGGCCTTTGATAGTTCTTCTTCTACTTCTTCCATGGGATAAATGCTAACATAACATTCTTTTATTGTATTTGATTCTTCTTATTTACTTGCAGGGGAGGATTCAATATCAACATTATTGCAATCGTAATATTGTGGAGAGTCTTTACCTTTATTGATGGTTGAGTCTTCATCTTCATCCTTGATAGGAATGTCTTATGTGTCTTCACTTTTGATTTGATACATCTTTTCTAAATTCAGCGATAAGTTCTTGGTAGATGTGCATAGTCCTATGCTTTCCTTGATTGTATATGATAATCCATTGAGAAGAATCTTCAATGCCACTTCATGTTCTTATTTTCTCTTCTTTGGACTGTAATCTTGGATAGATTCTTTGATGTAGTTAAATTCCAGGGCTTGCTTACTAGTGAATTTCAAACTTCAGATCCTTTGACTTCAAATATTGTTTCATATTTTCTCTCCATGAGGAATAATATGTTCCATCAAATAAGGGAGCTTCAATTGTGGAGAGATCCATCTGTCCACCCATTTCTTCAGAATCTACCTTCTAGTGTTTAAACTGTGCTGAAGGAACCTACTTTGATACCAATTGTTGAACACACCAGCCACACTAAGAGGGGGAGGTGAATTAGTGTGTGGACTTTTCTAACTTTTCTTCTTGCAAGTTAGCAGTTAAAACATAATTGTACAAATTAAGAACAATTAAATCATAATCACAATAGACAAGAGATACGAGATGTTTGTATAAGCTTTTGTATAATGTATATGTACATATGTGACTATAGTAATAAGGATTTTCCCAGCACCAACTATTTTGTATCAGCACCAACTGAAGTAAGGAGCACCAACTCCTAGGAGAGCACCAACTCTCAAGAAAGACCCAACTTGCCACAAGACCCAGATTGCTTATAGAAAGAAGTCTATCCAACTAGAGTTCATATAGTAATTCAACTCTAGTAGCAGTGATCCATTATTGAATCAACTCTATTTCATGATTAGAGGTATACCATCAACACTCATCACCGCACTTCATCTTCACTTCTTCTTTCCTCTGATATTCACGCCTTCTTCACTTCTTCTTCTCTTTGATATTTGGATGGACCTCATGTCCATATCCCCTTCATTTTTCTCCATAGGCCACTCTTTCTAAGCAAGCCTATCTTTTCCACAAGCTTGTCTTCTTCCCCAAGCACACATCCAGTGAACCAATCATGGTTGTATTTATACTTTCTTATGCTCAAAATTTGTTTAAGTTATTGGGCCAACTTGTGAAACAAGTTGTAACTAACTTGTCAATTTACAACAACTTTGGGACCACCAGAGATCATCATTTCGGGTCTTCAACTTTAAACCCGACATCCCCTTTACTTTCATAAATCAATCACAGGTATGGATCGATTTCCTTCATCTTTGTGATAATAGAAATCAGTGCTTCCTTCAAACCATGTTCATATGATCATAGGCGTAGAACCACAGGCTTATCAATTTAAGCGATGCATTACTTTTTGCATTTTAAATCTCTTTACCATATGACCAACAGCGGTGACCTCATGTGACCATGCGATTTCAGGTGTAGCCAAAGGTGTTTTGAAATCAAACTATGTTTTTCCCTGCAATATACCTCGTGACTCCACGTTTCCTTTCTTCAAAACCATGGTTTTGATTGTGGCCCACCCTCAACTTATTAAATTTCATGCACCTTCAATCCCCGTAATGCGATGGGACCATCGATCTCACAGTATTGACGATTCCCTTGTACTGACGGTTCATATTTGTTCTTTCAATCTCTACGGATCAAATCTATCCTTCCTAAATCAATGGCTGTGATTTATTTCGTGATCCAGGCTTTGGGAGTTTCAACTCTCAAACTCTTCTTTCTTCTGTACGCCACTCTTACAGATTTGATGATCTGAAGACACCTGTCCTTCTCAATCAGCAACTATATCAATGCTCCTATGTCCCATTTCTTGATCAATGGTTGAGATCTCCTTCGGGTCTCCAGACTTCGAAGATTTCAAATCTCAACTTTATCTCTGTCACCTTTTTCCCGGAGATGACAATCCACTGACGCGTGTCCCTTTCAGATCAACGACTGTGAACCTTTTACATCTCTGGACTTCGGAATTCTCAATTCTCAACTTTCACTGTAGTATGATTAACAGTTGAGAATACTCTTGAATTGATCTTCAGATCAGACGACTTATGTCCACTTCGGGACTTCGACGTTTGGGAATTCAGGACTTTAGGCTAATCGCTCCTTCATTCTCCTTCGGAGTGATCACCTACTGAATAAGTCATAGGTGGTGGAGAACAATTGCTGTCAGTTAATACTTCCACTTACACTATCCTTCCACTGTAGTAGATCAATGGATGAGAATTCTCCCAAAGTGATCTTTAGATTAGACGATTTATGTCCACTTCAGGAGTTCGATGTTTGAGACTTCGGGACTTTAAGATAATCGTTGCTTCATTCTCCTCTGGAATGATCACCTGTTGAGTAATTCATAAGTGGTGGAGACCGCTTGTTGTCAGTTAATACTTCCACTTACACTATCCTTCGATTGTAGTAGATCAACAGTCGAGAATGCTCCTGAAGTGATCCTCAGATTGGACGTTTCGTGTCCACTTCGGGACTTTGGGACTCTAGGAAAGTGTTGGTGGTAAAAATCCCAAAGTAAAACTCCCACATTGACGTAACTTTCTTACGTCACTTGATTACATGTCACAAGCTGAGTAGTGTCACTCAGATTCGTGATTTTCACTTACCTGAAATGTCGATTCAACTTGACAGTTGTCATTATCTGATTGTGCCATGTGTACTTGTTGACGTGGTCTACCACATGTCCTTGTAGATGTGGTTTTCTGACATGGTATGCCACATGTCCTTGTAGACATGGTCTTCTGACATGGTTCTCCCTGATCTAAAGGTATTTGCATTTTCTCCAGATCCGATGGTCCTTATTCATTTCATATTTCAGGCTTCAGGTAATTCGAATTTCAAGTTGCCAATTCTTTCGAAGTGAGATTCCCTTAACAATAACCTCCTTGCAACTTTACACCCGAACTAAATGTTGTTCTTCTGTCATGTTCTTATATCGATGGCTCGATCTATCTACAATGTTGCTTTTCTAGCTTATCCTATCCTTCCACTTAGAATGATCCAACGGTTGTCAGGTATTCGGATATTCGAATTCTTACCCTTTTTGTCTTGCTTATCCTATCCTGGATTTGATTTCTTCATATTGTTCTCTCCTCTTCCTGATCTTATGCTTTTTATTCTGAGCTTTGATCTTTGCATACCTTTCGCTCCTCCTCCTTATCTTATGCTTTCGATATCTGCATATTGTTTGACATTTTCTTCTAACTGATATACTGTTGACATCAATGACAATCTCATCTATGGTAAATCACAATGATAACTCATCATAACTAAAAATCATCACATATACTATTGACATCAATGACAATATCTCCAACAAAGGTAAAATAATTTTATTCTATGGAATTTGGGAAAATCGTTTTTAGAAAAAATGGAAATTGTCGAATATTTTTTTGGGAAAAACCATGGAAAATTAGCCCATTTTTCAAATTTAGCCCCTAAAATCATATATGCCCCACATAATCCCACAAATACCATCAACTTTCCCATGAGGCCCTAGCCTCATCCCAAGGCCAATTTCGCTGAAATGAAAGGCTAAATTAGTTCCAACAAATATTCCCACTTTCCTCACACCTTGCTCTCTTGTGGGAATACCTCCTGAAGCTACAAAAATCAACACTCCCTCTTAGTGAGGCAGGTATTTCATTCTCCATCACTAGGAAGTATCTATGTATCCCATACTGGGTATGCTACCTCATCTGCAATCCAATCCTCCTGAATGGTCTCTCCTTTTGTCATTGAAGCAAATCCTATTGTCTAATCTATCTCACTCACTACTCCCTCTATGACTGAAGAAAATACTACTCCCCAATCTTCCTGACTATATTCTTCCTTCGTCACTATAGAAAAAACTGCTAAAACAAATGAATCCTCCAAGGAGATCTCACATGCCCTCTAAGTATCCTGCCTCTGAACCTCCCATCTGGCCTCCTCAACCCATGACACTTTCCTATTGATTCTATAAGATGCCTCTCTTTCACCTGAACTTGAGGGGGAACTCCCTCTAAATGGTTGACTCTCCCTCTAAGCTAATTGAATCTCTTTGATATCGGTCTCCCTTTGAATTCACATGCTCCCTTTGAAAACTAAGTCCCTCTAAGTCTGTACAATATCCAAATCTATCTTCTCCCTATGAACCTACTTCACAACCTATATACTTTCCTGGGAGGCTTCTCCTCCCTAATAGATCCCGAGGGATGAATCCCTTTGAACTTTGGATCCCTCTGAGCTAGTATCACTAGTGGAACTACCTACCTCATCAATGGTGGATCTACCTTCTCCCTATGTACTTATGCTGCTGTGGGGCCACCTGCCTCACCACTAGTGGAGCTACCTACTTCTCCTCATCTGTCTCTTTTCTCCTTATAGTCACAACATGCACAGGATTTCCCCTCATTCTATAAAGTTTTCCCTCCTTAACTCCAATAACCACTACTGATATGAACCTAGATCGTTTGGGAACAAAAAACACATGTCCATATCGAAATAATATGTGGTACCCCTTCTTCTCAATCTTCGATATTGAGATAACAATCCTCATGAGTTTTGTCATTGATAACACATTTCACATCCTCAACACCTCCTTTGACTCCAATCGGAAGGATATTGTACCAGATCCTCATACTGCAAGCTTGGATCCCATACAAAGCTCCACACACAAGTCTAATCTAAACTCTGTAAAACTATCAAATAAACCTCTAGCACCTATCATATGGAAATATGCTCCGCTATCGACCAACCAAGTCTCTCTAATGGAAACTGTATGTGAAAGGCATGAGACCAACAAGATCTCCATATGGAACATGTCTACAACCTCATCAACCTTTGTTGTTGATGCCTTTTTCCCTCTTTCCTTCCCTTCCGGTGTGGACACTATGAAGCATAGATCCCAATTTCATGACACTCAAAACATATTAATCTTGCTAAGATCCTTCTTCCATCTCACCTCTAGAGATGCTTCTTTCTCATAAGAATCCCTTCTCCCAAGAGAACCTCATTTTCCCAGAGAACCTCTTATGCCCCTCCTAGTGCAGGATGCAAGGGTATGGTTCCCATCACTACTACTCTTGACCATACTATCCATATCAACCATGGACATTAACTGAGCATCCTCCTGGATATAATCAGTCCATAGTCTATCAAATTCTGGAAACTTCTCTCATGCACAGATCCCCTACACAAATGGTTCCCAAGACCTTGGAAGGCCTCTCAACGCTACATTCACCAACTCAACATCCTCCACCTTATCACCAATGGCCACAAGATGATCTTGGATCTTTGTAATCTTCATAAGATATTTCACAACTGTGTCCTCGTTGGACATCTTGATAACTTGAAGTTGGTGCTTCAAATGCAACTTTCTTCCTGTATTCCCTTTTGGTATAGACCCACCAAATCACCATACATTTCCTTGGCAGATTTCTTCACAGCAATGTGAGGAATCAAGTGATCCTTCACGGACTCTAAAAACACCTTCTTAGCCTTCACTTCCTTCTTCTTGTGAGCTACCAACTCCTGCAGATGGGTGGGACTAGCTATCATGCTCTCAACATACTCCTTGAGGTCATTCTCTTCCAACAGAAGGAGAACCCTTTCCTTCCAAGCACAGAAGTTGGTTGCCCCTTCCAACCTGTCCTCAAGCCTCAATGTATTTTCCATATTGACCTTCCCGAAACAAGAACAAGAACAAAACTCGTCCAGTGTGGTATCCCAAATATGTGTCTCAATATGATCCCCTTCTCTTCAGATCCCAAGCTCTGATACCATGTCAATTTTCACATGCAACTCTATGTGACTAATTTCAGATCTAAAAATCTCTTCCTAGTGATCTAACAATAAACCCTAGATTTCATCATTGAACACTTTTACACTGAAATTATTCATTGAAAAATATAGCAGCGGAAACAACAAGATCGGAGATGAATCATCAACACATACAAGAAAAAAAAATTGTATTATGTAACTTTATTAATTTCAAATATTATGAGGGAAAAACCAACCCTCCCAGCCAATACAAATCCACCAAAATATGAGGACAACCTTGTCCTCCAATAACCAGAAAAATCAGAAAAACAAACCTCAGCAAATCCCTGGAAATATCTTATGCCCACAAATATGTTGAAGACGACTTGAAGATCCTGATGAAATCACCTACATTATTGTTGATGTCATCCTGTATGGACTTGATCCAGCCCATAAAACTTTTACAGTTGTATGTGATTCACCTTACTACAATCTATATACATACATGAGTGTTCCCACTGCAACCCACATTTATGTGACCGTGCCTACTGCAACCAATGTACATACTCCATTCACCTTCCTGCAACCTGTTAACACATAATATTGATCATGTAAAGTAGGATTTATGGTTTTTAGAGCCTACAATTTAACCATTTCTTCAGGGATTATGTCATACCATCAACTAACAACCTCCTTGAAGTGTGCAAGCTATATTTGAGTTGGCGCTGCCAACTAGTTAAGGAGGAGCGTTGTAGCTTGGATAGGTTGCAGGAACTCACATTCAGACTCATCAACATCCATAGAAGCCTTAGGTCCATTAGGTACTCCAGGAGGGTTTTCATCCCGTTTGAAGGTCGATAAAGTGGTTTTGGATGTTTTTTCCTTTTGGCGTTGTGAACTGGCATACAGGCACTGCAAACTTCGCTGCGAACTCATTTCCTATAGCAGCTACTTTTACAGATTTGATCATAAATCCAAAATGGTGATGTGGGCTTTTGTGAAATATTTTGTGGAGGATCATGATAAATTCATTGACTTGTTGTCCAAATTTCAGCCTAACCCAGTTTGTAATTCGAGATATAATTAAAACACAATTGCGCTGTAAATTGGCATTGCAAACTCTTTGTTTTGCATAGTTGTTGGATATTCTCCTTGTTGGGAGGTTGACACCTGTCAAGGAGGGTTCAAACGACTTCTCATGGATCATTTAGATGTGAAGGGAGACCTGAAACTAATATTTATCTCTATTAAAGACCTCATGTAGTGATTTAGAAACAATTTATTAATGACTTCCAACAACTTCCAGAAAATTAGTAGTTTGTTAGAGTTTTGTCTCTTTGATTGTTGCCACCTATCTCCAAGGCCTAGAATCCAATGAAAGAGATGGGATTCGACATCCTAAGGATATTTTGATGTTATTTTATATTTAATGAAGGAGGGATCTCTTGGAGAATGGTTGGATTCATGAGCCAAGAGAGGCTAGAGAGAGTAGGAGTAGGAAGTTTCCATGTGTGTGTTCATCTGTAAGCCTGAGGGAATTTTTATAATGTAAATATTCCTCACATTGAAGATCCGTGAGAATTTTTATATCATATTGTGTTCTCTTTGTTATTCATCTTCGTTTCTATCTTTCTTGAATGAATTGTAGCTTTTGAGGATCAATGGTTGTATTTGATTTATAGATTCTTGAGCAGCAAAGGGTTTGTTGTGATTGCCTATAACTCATTGTGTTTATTCAAGGAGATTTCTAATCCATTTTGCAAAGAGGATATTTGTTTAATGGATGATCTAATTTATGTTAAATTATCCTTTCTTCCATATGCCATCTTACATTCCATTTTTTTATATGCTTTTCAATTTACTTCTAACTTCAAGGTGTTTGTGTGACTCCATTTCCCAATGGTGTAGCCTACTGATTTGCAATTTGTTGCCATCTCCCTTTCTTTCTCATCTTGTTGATCCACATATTCAAACCAAAACTTATATTTTACATTATGATGGGTGCTGAGATTACACTTTAGTATTCAAAGTGTGACTTTTAGTGCTAAAACAACCCACATACATATGTGATTCCTCCCACTGCAATCCATGTACACGTACATAAAACTTGTACTGACACCTCTGTACAATTTGCTCTTTGTGATTTTCTCTCTCCTATTCCAGATTCTCCACCATTGAAAAATTTCCCTTTACTGAAATCACCAATTTTCCTAGCACAAGTGCTCACTCACTTATTCTAACTCCATACTTGCACAATGATCAAATGTCACAATGACATCTCTCCTTTATAGACAAGTCCAATGAGTGAATTTAGGAGCCCTTCCTAAGCTCAACAATTAATTAGAATATTTTAATCCTCTTTATGGGTGTGGTACTCCCACACAAGCCCACAAATCCCATCAACTTACTCATGAGGCCCTAGCCTCATATCGAGGCCGATTTCACCGAAACAAAAGGCTAAATTCCTTCCAAAAAATATTCCCACGTGCCTGAAATCTTGGCCTCTTTTGGGAATACCTCCCAAAGCTACAAAAATCAACAATCAAAGCAATATGGTTCATTCATTCTCTGAAATTATGCAGTCTTATAGTAGGATTCTACTTCCCCTACTGTTTACATTGTGATTTAGATATCAA